>JAVCKT010025005.1:0-41170 GCA_032273925.1 Rhynchotus rufescens | reverse complement strand
CGCGCCCGCGCAGCTCCGCGCCCGGCCCCGCCGCGCCGCCCCCGCGGGCGGGCTCCGCTGCTCACGCGCTGTCCTTCGGCTGCGGCTGCGAGCCTTGAGACAGCCCCCGGGAGGAGGAGGAGGAGGAGAAGGGGGTGAGAGCCGGCGGCTCCGGCGAGCTCGCGCGCGCTCCCTCTCTCTGCCAGCAGCGCGGATTTGGGGCGGCTGAGGAGCGAGCGCATCTCCCCGCAACTTGCCCACGCTCGCCAGGCGCCGCAATGGAAGGCAAAGGTGGGTGGCCCGGCGGGCTGCGAGCGGGAGCACTGCAGTGGCCGCGCGGAGCTGCCGGGGCCATTGCAGCAGCGGCCGGGGGCGAGTCCCGCGGCCGGGCGCGGGGCCCTGCGCCCCGGCGGGGGTGGGGGTGTGTGTGTCTGTGTGTGTGTGTGTGTGTGTGTGTGTTTGCTTGTTTACCACAGGCAGATGTTAGTTGGCGATTTGTTTTCTTAATGCTGAGGATTTGCGTAATAAATATGAGGTCTGTCCCGCGTTTTGTAGTCAGTCGGCGGCGGGGAGGTTTTTAAACAGATGAGAAGCATTTCATAATTGGGATGGTTTAAGAAAATCTCCCGTTTTTACCTCCGAAATTAGAAGAGCAGTGCTGTAGAGCTATGCCCTCATTATGCTGCATATTTAACACATCAGAACACGCTGATAGATTGGAAGAAATACAGTGAGTGCTGTGCTATTGAGCTGCCCACCTTAGAAAGAGGGAATCATTAGATATTGGCTGCCTAGCTTGCGTGTTTGCATACAGGGAGACATATATCTAATTTGGATACCTCCATTCCTGCTGGGCATATGGATTTTTCTATACATATGCAGAGTCTTGCACACTTATTTACCTGCTTACCTCTACAGTTGCATCAGGCATCATACATTCAACTGGTACATGAACTCAAAATCTGTATGTGTTAATTGCTAATGAAATATTGATGGCAAGTCAGGCCACACAGTGGAAAGGCTAGTGGTCCTGCCCACCTAACCCTAGCTGCTAGCTTTTCTGTATAACACAGTTTTGATAGCTATATAATTGATAGAGATCAAAGCAGAGGGAGAATATGGAGTATATTAATTCAAGGAAAATGATGGTAGACTTGTATAACACAATACTACGTACCTTCCAGGGAGCTGAGCAAGCTATATTTAAACCTCAGGTTTATTTTTGTAGCTAACTTGTCAATCAGGGCTATAGTTCTCCTGTGTGGGAATATCTGATTATATGCTGATTAAGGAAGGAAGCTATTTCAATCATATGGAGGCAGCATGTCCTATAAAGTACAGTGGCTTGTGGGCAGTGATCAATAGAATTACCAGGGCTTAAGCACAAGGTAAGTGTCTTATTTTTTTTTTTGAGAGGAGGGAGAGAAAAATAAAGCATCTGCAAAGACGTGATTTAGATGAAAAGCTGAAGGCAATTATCTTAGCGATGATTTTTGGGAGGTTTTTACTCTGGTTTCTCAGTTAATGTGAGGTGGGACACTTATGCCCTTTGTGCAGGTCCTACTGCTAGGTGGCATGATGTGAAACAAATGAACTGTGACTTAAAAACAACCCATTATGTGCCTTGTCATGCACTATACAAGCAGGCAAGAGGCTCTGTGCAACTTCTGATGGGACTGGTTTAAGGGGAGGAGTTGTACACTGGGAAGAAAGCTTATATCTGCAGTAGAATGAAACAATATAAAGCATATCAACCTATTGACTGCCTGGTGGCAAAAGCAGCACTTACTAAAGGGTCAGCAAATTCCCATCTTGTGCAAATGGATCTGTTATGATGCAGTTGTGAGGATGGGAATGAATAACCAGCTAAAGAGACAGCTCTTTCAGACCACTGATACTTGTGTTTATTATATGCAAGATGTTCTTCATAGCAGTCAGTGTGTCAGGGCTCTGGGCTTTGGTGAAAGTTATTGGGGGAGTGAGATAAGTTGAAGAGTCACCCTGAGTTATTTTTTCATAAAAACTTGTCAGCAGTATGCTCTTACTAGAGGTTTTCTTTATAGGGGATGGAGTGGGGAATAGAGACTCTGTGGGTATCATCCATGCAGAGGAAAGTCATTTGGAACAAACTCAGCAGAAATCAAGTGACTGGAATGGGATGGGTCTAAAGTAGAGATGACCTTAGAGGAAAGGCACAAGGAACTTTGTCATCTCAGTGGAAAAATGAGAAGGCAGATCAAGTCTGCTCAGGATGAGGATCCAATTTTGTTGTCATTGAAGTAATTTGAAGTAATTTTTGAACTCCTTTGATGCTGGAGAAGCGTGAAGAGGCTGTTGTGTGTGGATCTAACAGGAGAGGGACTTATTTTGTGTGTATGTGTAGTGAGGCACAATGCAGGCTTTCTCCCCAAAGGAGAGCCTTCATAAACCTGAACCATTCACATACTCAGCTGTTTGATAAGATATATTTCCAATTGCATAGCTCTGATAGATACTTGGTTACCTTTTAATTACTAAGCAAGCTGCCACGTTAAGTCCTGGATGTTCTGATTAAGAGACTGCTGCATATGCATGGCTGGATATGGTGTTGCTCAGATGTCATCCCCTTTTTAAATGCTTCCTCTTGCAGCCCCTCTCCCATCTCTTGCTCCTTCTGTGTTCATCTTGGAACATTTCAAACTCAGCGTTATACAGATACCAGGGGAAGAGTGTGTGCTATATAAAGCAACTAAGTCTCTGATTAAGAAAACCTGCCTCCCAGCCTTTGAATTTAACTGCTGCTGGTGACTGGTGGGGAGGCTTCTGTCTAGGATTTGCCATCCCGGGACCCCTTGTTTGCCAGTGTGGCTCGTGCTTTAGCAAGCCCACAGTGCTCTGTAAAGGGAGGTCTTGGGTTGTTAAAAGCAGCTATAGCTGGTTGTACTGGTTAGGGATTCACTCTAGATGTTTATGCAGTGGTGAACGGGAGTAAGGACTGCAGCTGTCAGGACTGTTGCAGTAACAGTGCAGGCAAGAGTCCTCGTGTGGGCCAGGGAGGAGAGGCTCTAGCCAACGTATTTCCCTGTAGCTTTGAGGTGTATTGTAATATTATTGAAATATTAGCTTAAAAGCAACATCTGGCCTGGTCTTAACTTCAAGCCTTTGACTTGTTCCATGCTGCACGTTCCCTACCCGCACACCTTTTCCGACGGTGCAAAGCTTGGAAGCTGTAGCTGCTCCCAAAGTTTGTTAGGCCATAGGGCAAGGGAGGTCTTGGCTGCCTCTGCTCGCTGGTCTCCGAATCTCGCCGCTACAGCAGTTCCTGTGCGTCGCAGCAGTGAGCGATCCCCTGCTAGACATCTCGGGAGCGGGGCTTTGCCAAAGCTAACAATAGGTAATGTGGAAGTTAAAGAATACTTGGCCATTTGCCAGGTTATTCAGTCACAGTCGGAAGGATGGCTGTCAGGAAAGGGGAGGCACACAGAGCTGTTCAGACTCGCAGGTCAAAAAAGAAATCAGCCAAGCAAGAGTCAAGCTGCACACGGTATAAAACGTATCCCTGGGCTTCTGGACAGAGCACGAAGGGACTGCAGGCTTTGCTGCAGGGTGGCCTCACTTTGTTCAAAGGTGCTGTATTTTGTTCCAGAATACTCAACCCAGGGAAAAATCCTTCCTTTTGGTAAGGGAGAAAAGACATATCACTCAAGCCTTCACCTTGCAGAGAACTGAGAAGATGCCTATCTTATGGGAAATAGGGATCTGCTATCTGCTGGGCACTTCTGCAAGGCCCAGTCATTTTTTTGGTGTTTTCCTCTCCCTGCAAATTATTGCTAGAACCTGGGGACCCTGGTGAATTTTCACTGCCTTGGGTGCAGGGCAGACTGTTGGCAGCACCTGGTACATGCTGTTAGCTGGGAAATACAGCAAGACTAGTTCTTGCCAAGCCATCTGCCTGTAATACTGGGAAAGCTGAGCTAAAGCAAGATGGTTGGGAGCACCAGGCACATCTGCATGTAGTCTTGGCACTGTCTCTGAGCTGTGGCCCTGCCCCACTTGGGGTAGTGATGACCTGCTTAAGAGGGATGCCCCATGAAGTGGGTCTCCCCTCAGTAGTAACAGCTCAGAGCTGAATGGTGGTAGTGAGGGCTTCTGGTCTACAGCTTTCTGCAGCTGGCAAGTCCCAGAGTAGCAGGGCTTTGAGGAGACGTCTGTGGAGAATGTGTTTACAGAGTCCCTGTCCCAGGTGCTGATTCTGGGGTGTTTGAGTCATGTCCTCTTTCCAGGCACAAAGGCTTTGGAGCTGGCTTTCTGTTTAATTTTGAAAGAGTGCCTCAACCTTGCTGTCCATCATGCAATGTCTAGGCCTTTAAATTAAGTACTATAAAAATGCTACTAAGATATAGCTTACCTATTGAGGATGTAAGGAGATACCTACCAACGCTTCCCGAGAGTGGCAAATGGGTCTGGCCTCTTGGCATCCTGGTATTTTCTGGTGGCTTGAACCATCTCTGCCTACATGAACTGCTCTGAAGCCTCCTTGGCCAGACCCAGCATTATGGGTCGTCAGTCTCTGTGTAGCTCTCAGCACATGCCATGTTCACCACATTTAGAGATGGGGAAAGGACAGTGTCTTCACCTTGAATAACTTGTGATCTGAACTTAACAAGAGAGACAACAAATGGTAGGAAAGCTGACAGGCTTTGTGGATGAAGAGGTGTGCAAGGGAGAACATACAGTTCTGGAAATTGCTATGCACTCTTCACTGATTTTTAAAAATAGTTTTATGTTAATGATCCATGTAGTAGTTCATGTCCTACACCTATTGGGGAAGATCACATCAGAGCCTTCTGCATGATGAGTTATCCTGATGTGTTACATATTTGTCTGAGTTGTAAGCCTGTACCAGCTATTGTTTACTTACAAATATTTGGGTTTTTCTGAAGTAATGTCGGTCTCTTTGAAGTCTGGGTCATGCAAAAGTCTGTATAATAGAAATGAGCCAGCCGGTGTCATAGTCATCTCTTGCTATAAAATAGTTTCACCCTTTGGGAGTATTTGAACCTAGATCAAGGCAATGGGAAGTTTCTGAGGAGCTTATTCCGGAAGGAACATAGCTGGGCTCTCTACCGTTTGTAGTAATATGTGCTAGGGGACATTATTGAGGCCACCAGTTGTCATACTGAGTGCTTGAAGTGTGACACACAAAAGCATGTTTGGTGGTATAAAGGTCTGATTTCCCCTCGCATGCTCCCAGCTGTACATTTCCATACAGATCCTGACTAATTCCTGCATTTGAGAATGGCATCCACATCCTTGAGGCTGGATTTCTACCTTTGCTGAAGAGGGGTGCTGAGAAGCTCACTTTGTTCCCATGCCTTGGGCTCACTACCCCTGAAAGATGCAGGAGGACTGTGAGGCACCAAGTGAGCATTTCATGCATATTTTTCTGTATAATGCATGCCTGAGAGCAGGTGAAGTGTCTGTTCCTGTTATAGACACTAGAAGTCAGATTAAATACAGCACAAAAGCTATGTCCTGGGAGGACTCAAAGTAGGCAAGAGCTTAAGATGCTATTTGAGATTGGCAAGTAATTCTAACCAGCAAAGCTTGGGAAGTGCTGCCACCTAGAAGGGCAGATAACGGAGTCGGCATTGCCTTTATTAATTGTTCATTGGTGAGTGCTAAAATGCTATAGATAGGTGCCTACAACTTCTGGATCTGTGTATGAGCAGACCTGTCAGATGTGTGACCCCAGCAAATGGACATGGTGTTGCTGGAAGTGGCTGTGCCCTATAGGCTTTACAGTGGGATATAGAGGAATAGTCATTTACTTTTTCTTTTCTCTACCTTTATACCTGTAATTCTACTTAGAAAGGCAAAGGGGAAGGAGGGCCCTGGTGGTATAGATGTAACTTGTAAAACCGAGAGGAGGATTTAGTCATCTAGATACTACTAAAATAAGCCAGCAGCAGCCAAATACCCCCACCTTACTTCCATGAGTTACTTGGGAGCTGTGGAGGTTACTCTTAGCCTGATTGAAATATTGGAGTACTTTGTTATGCCAGTATGTATAATGGCCAGTATGTATAATGGCTGCAAGCCTAATCTATGGACACTGTGTGTAGCGACCCACATATTGTTTTGTTTATTGGTTCATTTTGGGCTGTACCCCCCAAAATAAACAAAACAACCCCCCCCCCCAAAAAACCTTTAAATCAGTTTTTCATAAGGCTTAGCTTACAGTGAGTTTTTTCCTATCTGCTCTTATCTTCCCCTCTATCTATTCTGCTATTCAAATCCTGTCTGAATTGCATTTATTTCTAATGTGCCATGGAACTTGATATGTAAAAGCTTGTTATTTAGGGAGAGCTGCAGAAACTATTTTAGTCTGTGCCTTTTGACCTATAATTGGAAACCTTTTTTATAAGCAGAGCTTGGTGTTTATTCTCATGGTAAAAGGCAATTTGACAATGGAAAATATTCCTAATAGACATAACTTTTTCACTGAGAATATAAATATTTTAATAATGCTGTTATGCTAAAATGATTAAAGAAACAATATACTATTTTTCTGTCAGTGATAGTTTTTTCTTAATAGTTCCTATAACCCAGCTTTCTTTAAAAACTTGCTTTATACCAATCAAGAGAGTACAAGTAATGCTGATTTATTGTTTGAATGAACTTCATGATTTGATATTTATGTAGGATAAAGTGAATGCTACAGCTTTTTTTTTCAGATTGAATTAAATAACATATTTACTGTGTTGTCATGTTCCAGCAGGGATCTTGTGGTTTGAAATAATGGCTATTTGCTTAATGGAGTTAGACCTAGGAGCCGTACTGCACTCTGCTTTGAGACACGTGGGGTCTGCCCTTGCAGGCTTGTGTGTGCTTTTTAGAAGCAAGGATGCTTTACAATAGCATGCAAAAGGAGCAGTCAAACATGGAATAGTGTTTCCAATTTGGAAAACTGTAGATTTTAAGATATAGTTCTTAAAATTTGTTTCATTTCTATTGACCACTGATTTAGATCTTTTCAGCTATCTGTCTTTGACAAGTAAGGTTAATTTATTGAATGTAGCTACTTGAAAGTTTTAGGAAAAGCCAGAAATGCTGAATGTTTTATTAGTGTCGTGAAGGAAGGTCTTTGCTTCTAAGTCACTAACAATGTATTATTAATGTAAAAATCTTTCCTTGAGTTTAATGCTGTTTCCAAAAGACTGGCAAGCAAGAGGGCCCCATTAGGAGGAATGAAACATTTGGACACTGAGTTTTGAAGTCCATGATGTTTCTGGCATGCAGTGCCCTCACTGATACTCCCTCCCATGTCCAGCAAGCTGAAGATACTGGTAGGATACATGTGCTCAAGTGCTGTCTAATCCCTCAAAACGGTCTGGTTAGAGACCACCCAATGTCTCTTCCAGCCAACTCTGGCTTCTCTGGTGTGGTCTTCTCTGAAGAGGTGAACTTTGAAGCATATTCTGAACCAAGTCCCTGCATCTTTCTCTTCCCCTTTGCATACTCACCCTCTTCTTGTATGGGTGTTTACCATGATTGGGATGCTGAAAATCTGGATCCAGCTACTGTAGCAAGAATTGAGCTGTGACTTGTAGAGGAAAATGGCTGTGCAGTATAAAAGTCTTGTATGCAGTTCAGCAATGGAATAAACTTCTGCAGGCATCAGCTTCATCCTTTTTTTGACGTGCAATTGTGATTGCCTATTGAGGGAGAACTTTAACATAGAACTTGTCTGAGCTTCAAGAATATCCTTCAGCAACGGATTGCTGAAGACAGCAACAAAGCACTCCCAAATATTTCTAGATGGTTGAAATCACTATTTTGTTGTCTTGTTTTGAGACTTGGCTATTTTTCCTCAAACTTTTAAGAAAGGATATCCAGTATGAATTCCTCCTTTAGTTGAGTTCTGGTGCATGATGTACTAACTCCAGTGTGAAAGTATCCATTTCACTGATGCTTTAGAATAATCCCAAAGAAATTTAGCCTTTCAAAATGTAAGTGGCTGTAACATACTGTAAACTAGAGGGAAACAACTGTAATCCCAATGAAGTGGGAGAAAAATGCAGAAGCCAGTAACTCCCTAGAATATGAAGGAGAAAAAAAAATACATATACCTATATAAAGGAAGGTTTGGATTTCCTAATTTGATGCAAAACACTGTAGTATAACAGAAGAAAAAGTTCCTTCAGCAAGACCTGCTTTCTGTAACACTTCCAGCATAATTGGACATTGAAAGCTGAGGTTTATTTTTCCAGATATTTTGCTGTCCCCTGAAATTCATATTGCTAGCTGTCAGTGTTCCTGGTATTCAGGTATTGCCTGTTGACTGATACCCCACACTTTCACCTAATAGTATTGATTGTGTGATTTTACGCTTTTCGTTCACACTGGTGTCACAATGGAAAAAACTGTGTGCTGTACAATATAGTCATTTAATTTCTGTTGGAGAAAGTTAAGGAGAAATCAGTGTAGAAGCTTGATAATTTCTGTCCTGAATCTTTTCTTCCAGTCAATATTTGGAATAAAGCCCATGGAGCTGCTCTAGATTTGCACTTATATAAGTTGATGCATAATTTGGTCAGTAGGCAAAATTCAGGTCCTCTAATGCCTTACCTAATTGAAAACACAATGGAAATAATATGTGCCTGTATGGTAATAGACATATTTAAATATTTTTAGACCTCACTTATTAAGTACTTAAACATTTAATAGGACATCTTGGATTACTCCAAAATAATGCTTAAAAAGAAAATACCAAACAGTTATGATTTATTTTCTTTGCTATTCATGCTTGTATACCACTTTGAAAGCAGATTTTTTCCTTTATGGCTACAGACTATGTACCATAGGCCTCTTAGTAATTGATTTGAGATCATTATAGAATATCTTTGAAAGTCGGAGTATCCACTCCATCTTCTGAATGACTCTTAAGTACATATATAATAAGTGGCTGTTTGGTGAGACACAAATACCTCCAATTACTACTGAAGGTAACACCAGGTACTTAATATTACCTGCTTATTTTATTTGTATGATTCATCCTAAAAGCTTAAGCTTCAGGCTTTCATTCCTACATGATATTTATAGTGTATTTTAAATAAATAAAAAAAAAAAAAATCACTTGCAACTTCTGAGAATAGCAAGAGGTGTATGAAAGCTGAAAGCTAGGGCAGAATTTTTACCTCCTTTGATTAAAAGATTGTAAGAAATAGTGAAGACATGCCTGAAAGTTGGATATATTCCATACTGAAGCAGTGTTAGCATGCAGTCATAGGTAATACAGGAAGACAAAAAAAGGAATATTTTTGTTTAGAGTAAGAAAATACTGAGTTTGATTTAAAAAAAAAAAAAAAAACCCTCCCTCAAAAAACACTTTTTCTGTGACATATCTTTAAGGAGGATGTTGACAGCAAAACTGAGTGCAGAATTAAGCCTTATGTTCTGCTGTCTATGAAATGGAGGACAAGGTATTGGGGCTAAAGCTGAGCTTTGTATAAATGAGGGTCTTCCAGTGCTGGCAATGCGTTTTAGGCTGAGCAAGTCATACAAGTCAGAGTGGAACAGTAGGAAATTTTAGACTTACCTATTAAGCACATACTTCTGTATATATGCAGCACATGCAGTGTGCATTGAAAGGTTTTTGGGAAGAGGAGTCTAGAAGAATCTTGGTCCATCTCACAGAACCATAAAAGCTGGAATTGCCAGCAGTCATTGCCAAAAATGAGTTTATACTCATGTGGACCATGAATTCTTGCTCATCAATCTCAAAGGCCAGGAGAGTGGGCTACTTACTCTTGTTCTCCAAAATCATTGTCCAGAAAATACAATGCCTTTGGATGATCCAAACCAAACAAATCATGACATTAATGCTGTGTTCTGTCATGAGGTGATTTTAGTGGACTGTTGGTTTGGAAAATATTGGTAAAAACCATGTTGCATCCACTTTTGTGACACTATTGGAGCTTTATAACCAGTTCTGTAAGTTGGATTTGTACTTGACATGAGGTGTGGTCAGTGCTTGGCCTCAGTGACCTGATGTATAAATTTGTTTTGTCTCCTGCTGTTGTTACTGTCTATAACCAGCCCCCCTCTTCTCACAGAATAGAAACTCCATATATAATATTAGTCAATGGTTTAGCAAGGGATAATATATTTTGTTTTTGGACTCTCCATCTCTCAGGAACACTGGTGCAAGCATCTGCCTCTTTTTCCTATCCTGTTTGCAGGAAAATTGGAAAAACTAAATCATTTTTTCCAACTTATAATATGATTTGGGGGGAAATTTTGTGCTGAATTGAATTCATTTTTTTTCCTTAACTTTCTGACCAGTCTAAAGCTTCCAGCAATCTGCACTTACTGGTTGTACCTTGGATGCAATGAAAGCCTACTAAAACCTGAGGTAATATGAACAAAGAAATTCAGATTAGAGACTCATGTTTTTCAGCTGATTGCTTCCACTATGTCCTGTTCTTGTAAGGTACCAGATAGGGACTTTCCTCTCAGAGCCACTATGGATTTAAGTGAGTCTTTGAAGGCTTTCCCAGGTGAGATGTGTATGGGCTGCAGAGGTGTATCAGCATTTTCAGTTCTTATTACTTCTCTAATCAAGCTCTTCTTTCTGGTAGCTCTTCTTTCTGAAGCACGGAGGTTAATTTGGGAGTATGGATGTGAAAAACAAGCAGTTGTCTCCAGCCCCTTGTTTGAACTCCTTTATTATTAGTGCCACGCTGTGTTTATCAGAAAACGTGTCTCGTAGGAAAATCTGTATATTCTTCTGCTTCAAAAAATACTGTCACTCAGCCAAAGCAACATGCTTTAAGTCAGTTTTTTAAATCTACTTTTAAATTGAAAGAACAAAGACAATTTTCAAATGGGATAGTAATGCTTCACCAAAAATGTATCAAGTTTTTCATGGCATTCAACATAAGTGGTTGTGAAATTCTCTTCTGGTTTGCTGTATCTGGCATTTCTAAGAAAAAGATTTTTTTTGCTACGAATGTCCTGCCCATCCTTTGTCAGTGGTTACTAGCTTAAGTAGCTGCCAAAGCCACATGGAATTCCAGACCTCAGAAGACTGCTGAGTTGGCTTCAACAGGATGGGTTATCTTGTAGCTTTACTATTAAAACTGCTCTAAATTATAACAACCCTGCAGTTTTATAAACCCAAGGCTTTCACCCCATGTCTGAGAATAGCCCCTGTTAATGCTGATAGCAATGAGCTCAGTGTATTTATACTGATGGTAGAGGGTACTGGGAACAGTGATCAAGATGACTACCAGCCAATGGCTGCTAAATGTTTCATCTAGATACAAAATTCTGTATCTGAGGAAAAAGGAAATCAGATGGTCTGCAATTATGGTAACAGGTGCTTGAGCAAAGCATTGACAGGAAACTTGGTATAAGACAAAGGTGGATGACTCTGTTGTATATTACCCCTGAAGGATGGTTGCTTCCTTCTCCTTGAAAGGTATATGGGGCTGTTCATTCTCATCCTAAAGGGTCTAGTTAAGAGCTATATGAGGCAATAAATCAGTTGTTGCTCCTCCAGCAGAGGAACCCCTTGGCTCTCTGCTTGGCTCCTGCTGGCAGAAGTGTGAGAAGGAAGAGCCAGGCTGCCACACTGCGGTGCCAAGTCCAAGTTGCCAGCATGGAAATCGCCAGGATTCAGCCCTGCATCTCCCTCCATTAGGAGAATGGCTGTAAAGCCTCTGATTAATTGGAGCTGTTATGCATGGGGGCTAGCTTGGTGCTTCCATGGCAAGCTAAATGAGGCACTGGCTGTTGCACTGGCAAGTATGTGTTGATTGTGTGTGTGCCCTGGGGCATGTCTCTGTTCTCTTACGTAAGAGGGTAGGAGTTAGGAATGCAATAGTGTGGTTACTCTATAATGGCTTACCCCATTTATCTGAGTCTAGGGGTACCATTTCCACTCTGGAGGTGGTTGGATTTGGATTTTGCACTGTTGAGCAGAGAAGTTCTGGGCCTTTAGCAAGGTGGCTTATGTGGAAGTGGAAGCTACAGAGCAATGAGACTCCTGGTTTAAATCCCATCTTTGAATGTTCACATTTTTGTTGAAATTGCTTTTAACCCCTCTCTGTGCTCCTGATGGATGGTACAAAGATAAGTAATAGGGCATACTAAGGGAGTGCAAATATAAGATCAGATTCTCAGGAGATAGGAAGCTAGTTAATAGATTCAGAAGCCAGTCTGCTCTCGCACCTGAGAGCGAGACATGAGAAATATCCAGAAGTGATAGGATGCAGTAGACTGGTGTAGGGCAGATATGAAATAAGGATTGAATCCTGACCTAGGAGTATGTTTAGGAATGGAACTGTTTTGAGAAATGAGTGATTAGCTAAAATTGAGACATCAATGTAATTTCTTAGAGATTTTAAGCCATTTTACCCCAAAACACCTGTTTACCTCTACCCTGCTGACAGTTTTTAGCTCCTTGCTCCTTTTTGTTCCTCCCTTTTGTGGTTGTTCAAAGGTGTGGGGTCTGGTGGAATCGCTTCAGCGTGGGAGAAGGTGGAAGGCTGCATCCCATGCTAGCTGCCATCACAACTAAGGTAGCCATTAAGCTTTGACTTTGGATGATGGATCTTAAATGATTTTTTTCTTCTGTAAGAGATAGTGAGAAAAGAAATATTTCTGTAAGAAATAATAGAAGGTAAAAGCATAGTGTCAGGCCTTGGGATGTATGAACTAGTGCTGCAGCATCTTAAATACTTCCTGATGGTCAGAGATTATAGAACAGCCCATCTACATGATCTCCTTGGCAAGGTAGAAGACAAGGACACAAGGGAACCCTGTTCTCTTGCTGCCTCCTCATGATTGTCGTGTTCTCTGTGTGCCTCAAACAAGAGTCCCAGTCTGCCCAGTAAAGATGGTAATGCAGAAAGCATTGGGAATACTAGAGGGCCAAGAGCTATCTCTAAAGCAATATTTTGTATCCTATCAATGAGCCTTTGAGCTCTATATCCCTAAAAGGGACGTTGTCAGAAACAAAGCTAAACAGGCCTAAGTAGAACTGCATATAATCATCACTTTTTCTTTTGTTACAGTCAATAATCCTCTGCATTTCATAACATCCTTTTCTCCTCTTGTGCTGTCAACTCAAATACCAATTTTACAATGTCATGTTCATTAGAATGGCAAGAGACTGGGATCCCAAATCTACTTTGTAATTGGTTTGATGCAAGACCTGGCAGATGGAGATTACCTTGAATGGTAAATGGAGCTACATGGGCATATGATCTAATGCCCGTGTGCATCACTACCCACTTTGGACTTTATACTACATGTGTAATATTTTTATAAGCTACAATGGAAAGACTTGCTCACTTGGAACATTTTGCAGGATACAATAGGCTTCTCTCTGGAAAGCAAACAAATGAAACTCGCCTCTGACTGTTTTTCTTCCTGGTAAGGTCAGGAGCATTTTCTGGTGGTATCTGAACTCTTTAGTTTAAGAAACTTTGTTATATGCTTTATTTTGAAATATCAGACTATCTTTACATAAGTGTAAAAATGTATTTATTACTAAATTCAGATTGTATAATGTAAATTGTTATAGTAACTTTATTTTTTGAGGTTTAAAACAATAGCTAGTCTACAAGAATCTGACAAGTTTCCAGATATAGAGTAAATCTCATCCTTGATGCAGAAAAAATCTTAAAAGACAAATTTGCAGTAATATCAAAGGCAACATGCAGAAATACTGTTAAAAATATTTTTCTTGCTATAATTGTTCCTTTTCTGTCCTTTACAAAGCTTTGCTCAGTGCGAAGAGGGGTGTGTGCACATGCCTGTACCTCTACCAGCTGGTGGATCTAATCACCTTTAGTGGTGGGAGGGATGCCAAGTAATTTTGAAGGAGAGGGTTTAGAGGAGGTTGCTGCTTTAGTGTTTCTGGGGTCTAGTTTCCTTGGGTTTGTAGGTGACAGGTGCATTGACAAATGTGACCTGGAGAAATCAATGAGCTTGTCTGTCTATCTTGCCCCAGTGAGACCGGACTATTTGTGTCTTTATTTTCTTCTATTTTCTCCATTCTCTAAGGGAGAAGAGGTCAAGCTGAACTATAGCAGATCAGCAGTTTTTTCACTTGTCAGAAATGTATTTCAAATGTTTCCCAGGTGGAAGGGGACTCAGTGGCCCTAGCCCCAGTCTCCCTTCTTGGGTCAGCACTTGAGAGCAGAATTTTCTTTTGTAATTCTATTATATCTTGACCCAGACCCTTTCTCTGTAGCTGTTGCTAAACTGAGAGTGAAGGCAACTACATCCTGCTGGTGCCTTGTTAGCTGCACAAGTGAGAGGACGACCTAATAGCATGGATGTAGCAGTGTTGGTTTTTACATGCCTGGTCAGGATAAGAGACTTAAGTAAAAATGTATGTTTACAATTGAGAAACAGATGCTCAGGTCGATAAGCATCTGTCAGTGGATACTCTTGGTATATTTGCCTTGTCATGCTCCTTTTGTTTTCTGTGTTGTCTTGATATTTGTTCTGCTGCTATTGAAATCAGAAGAATTGGTGCATCTCTTAAGTCAATGACTCATAAACTCTTATGTATTTATTTGTTGTTCACACTTAGGCAAACCTAGCTGTGTTTTGTAGCTTGTATTATATGCCTGAACAATGTAGCTGTTTTACCAATGCCAGGTGGAGCCCTCTGAAAAAATGGAAAACACTTTCTGAAAATGATCTTGTTTGTTTCTTTGCAAAGCCCAGCTTTTTTTCCAGACTAAGTAAAAATATGAAATGGAAAAACTGGGAGATAGAAATCAGTTCAGTAATGTTGAATTGCTTTCTCTTGTTATTTCTAGTTTAAAACTAGCACAATATGTTAAATATGCTCAAATGACACATCTTTCTTGTCTGAAAATTAAAATGCTTAGCTTTACACTGGTTTTAGTATTGTCTCTAAATGATGCAAGGGCTCAGGAGCCAGGTCTGGCAGCTGGAAAAGATGCCCCTCTCTGCTTCTACTGATAGTCTGTCTGGGGGAACGTGAGCATTTGTGATGTGCAGTACTGAGCTGTTGCACAGCTGTTTGCATTCATAGATACCCGTGATTCATAGGGGAAGACAGTAACATTATCTGTGCTGCAAGGAGGAAAATGAGGCACTGAATAGAAGCAAGTTGCTCAAGGTCACCCTCTAAAGTGCTGGAATAACAGGTATAGTAACCGAGTTGGAAATAAGCACCTTTTCCATAGTGCTCCAAGCGAGCACACCAGGAAATTCACTGTCCCAGTGTTTATATGTATTGCACCATGGAAGATGTATTTCGCCAGGGACATTATTTCATAAAAGACTGGAGGCCTGAACCACAAGTTGCAGGAAGTTGGTAGTTACCTTCTAAGTAAGGGAAGACAGATAAATTAATATTTTTTCTTCTAATATTTTGGATTGTTTCAAATTTCAGAGCATTCTGACTTATCATGCATCTGATGTTTTGTTGTCATTACTCTGAGAATATCTGAAAACTAAGTTTTCATGCTTAAAGAAAAATCTAAAAGACAATTCTTGATGATAGCAATGGAGAAAGCCTGGGGACTTCTAGAGGAAGGATTTGCAGACATGGTTCCAAAGTGGATGACTCTGCCTTAGAGAAGATGATAGCACTGCCCTCTTGGCATAGAGGAACTGTTGGAAGGTCAGCTAGAATAGCAATAAAGTGCCTCAGCACCTATGCTGTGTTTGAGCACTTAGTAATCTTTGTGTTTAGGGGTCCTTCCAAAGCTCTATTGTTTCCTAATCCAAGACACAATTATATATAACTGTCTCAGTACCTAGAGGTGTTAGTTCTCTGCAGCTATCTTGAATTTTTTGCAGAGTTGACTAAAATCTGGATCTCCTGTTTTCTGCACCTCTCCACCTGCCAGCATCCTAACTCTCCTAGGAATACTGCAGCCTTTATCAATGCAAGTTCAATGTCCTCCCTCAAAAGCTTTTGGCTGCTCACAACTCTCCCCGTACCCTGGAGGGGAGTAACACTGACCTGGAGACCTGGAGTGTGCTGAGGATGCAGAACTGCCTTTGTTCTGGGTGGCAAAGTGGAGGCTGTGCTCTCCTGACTTCTGCTTGTGAAGACATAACTAGGTCTTCAAAGCCGGCCTTTGAATTCCAGCTTCAAAAAAAAAAAAAAGAAAAAATGAACCAGTAAATTAGGGAGTCTAGAGGAACAGTTACATAACTCAAGTGTATTTTTCCCACAGGTAGGTGTGTATGCTGTTTGGTGGTTTAGAGGTAAGTGGGTGTTCTTCAGGATGCAATTTTTCAATTGGCAGGACCTGGGGTCCCAAGAGTTGAATAGAAACCTAAGAACATGAAAGTATCACAGTGTAAGTGATGCTTGTCTATTGTTCCAAAGGATATTTAAGAGGATATCTTACTTAGCTGTTTGTATCTTCTGTATGAGGATATAATTTTTAAAATTATATTGTTGTTTTCTTGGCCCTCCCAGTTCCTTATGAATCATACCAATTTAATCATTTGTTGAAAAGCCTGTGCCTAATTCAGAAAGTAAGATACATCTGAATTTTTAGTTTTGTTTTGACTTTAGCTTCAAACATTTTTCAGTAGACAAGTGTTTTGTTGTTGCTCTGTGTGGAAGATGTCTGTTTTTCAAAGATCTGTGCTTGTTGGTAATACTAGTTGCTATCCAGTCTCCAATCATATCATATTGAAACACTGCAAACAAATGGATGGTCTGCACTTTGTTGTGTAGATGTGTTGCACTGTGAATGCCCTGCTGTTGCAGGAGCTATCCAGTGTGTGAGCCTTTCTGGTGGAAGTGAGAGATGTGTGGATGGAGACTGGGATGCTTGCTGGTTTCTGGAGTCATTTAGCTCTTGACTGGATGACATTTGAATGCAAGGCTTTGCTGTAGAGACCTTGGCTCCTCCTAGATCTGCAGTCACAGTAGGCTGCACCTTGGCTGTTGGGCAGAGCAGCTGGAGAGTGTCTGGTGAGAAAGGGTTGGTTTTGTGGTATGTGCTCCATTCCAGTAGACCTCTGTTCCATCGCTCTTGCCCAATGTCAGCATTGTTTCTAGGGCATGATTTAGTGAGGGGCTTAACTGCTTGTCACAGTGCATATAAAAAGTTGAAATGAAGATGCCAGCGCTCCAACGAAGAGTTAGCAGCGTTACAGATCAGGTTGCTTTTGTGCTTCTCCCTTGTGCTTATTTTTGAATCTGTTTACAGTTTGCCGGGTCAACTTTGAAACTCAATATTACTTGCTCAACCAACAAGACTGGCATTAAGGGATCAAGAAATCCCTTTCTCTGTTTCACAAGGATTTCTGATTTTTTTTCTACTACTATTAATTAGCAAATTACCTGGATTATATTGAAATATCTGATAAATCTAGCAGTTCCCTCCGTTTAGTCTTTGCTATATACTCTTTGAGGAAGCAATCAAAAAGATTCTAACCCTCACTCATTTGTAGGCAGTCCTGCTTTCTGATCTGCTGGGCAGTGGCAGGAATGGCTGGTGGAGGAGATGGGAACACAGACTTGTGGCACCTTTAGGCCAAGCTCAATACCTTTCAGTTGCTCTCATGTAAAGAGCAGCTCCACCACGTTGGGCAGGTGTCAACTACGATGCAAGTTACCAATTCCTTCTCTATCCCTGGCCTGGAAAACTACCATGCCAAAATAAGCCTGAAATCACTTTTCTGCTCTAAAAATATATACATATACACACACCTGTCTAGGAATTAACATCACTGATGCTATTCTAGCACCTTCAGCAGGACCGATGCTGTGATGCTCCGTGCCCGGGAGAATCGCTGCTCTGTAAATCTGCGGGGCTCTTCAGTTATGTCATTCCTCTGATGTATTGGCATCTGTCACCTCTTCAGCATTTAAGTTTGAATTAGTACAGGCTTTTGCTGGAAAAGTGTTTGACTTTCAGGATGGCCTGGGGAAAAGAAAGTGTTTTGTTCTGGCTGGGGGATGGCTGGGTTTGTGGCTTTGCATATGTGTGTTTTTACGGCACTGAGCCCTAACCTTTGAATTTAATGGGACACACTTGCAAATTTATGCTTGCAGATTCTGCTTTCCAAGGGTATTCAAGCACCAGCTTTCTATTTATGCCCAGAGAGCAGCTTGCACCTGTGTCATACCTCCTGTGGTACAGGCAGCTCGTGAACAGATAGGTTGCAGTAATAAATGCCATATCCTGGAGCACTGACCCCTTCTAGGGACTAGTGAGGCCAGCTCAGGTGAGCAAAGGTCAGAAAAAAGCCTTACCTTGGGTACACGAACTGCACATGCTGTCACAGCACAAGTTCGATAGAATATGCATAAAGCATCAGCAGGGTTTAAGGCCACAGATCTCTAAGCTGTCACAAAAAGCTTTTTGTTGGTGCCTGCATGTGTAACAGTGAAGAGCAGTATCACACAGCTGCCTCTGATTCTGCCTCTTTCTAGCAGCGGTTGGTGCAGTGCATCCTTTCCAAGGCAGGAAGCTCAGGCTCTCATAACCATGGAAACCCTGGCCTGTCTTTCCCGGTAGCTTCAGCTGCGCTCAACATCCGTCTCCTTAGGAAAAGGACGGCTGCAAGCTACAGGTTAGTTGTGTGCACGTTATGGTATAATGCAGGGGAAAAAACTCCTAAATTTTCCCCCAGCAGACTCCTGATCTACCAGAAGTGGCAGTGCTGAACTAGTGCTAGATGGGGTTATAAAGAAGAGGTGAGAAGTAGGAAGGAGCTAATGAAAGAGGGTTCTACCTCTGGAGGAGTCTGCTGGAAAACTGGATGAGGAAAAGCTGTGTTTTAGTTATCTCTGTGTTGGCTCATTGTGCGGGGCAGCTGGAGCTTTCTGTTGTGATTTTTAGCTAATACTTTTAAGGAAGTCATTTGCCTTTTTAAGTTAGCAGTCCTTTAAATAGCTCGTAGGGAAGAAAATCTAGGTCTAAGCTTCTGAGCATCACAAAAGCTTTGAGGTAGGGATTGGGGCCTCTTGCCTTGGTGTTTGTGCATCTCTGCAGGTGCACTCACTAAGTTATTGGAGGAGTGATTGGTGATAAATGTCTGCCAAGGCTCTAGTTTAGTGCCAGCAGTGCTTTCAGACCTGTTAACATAAGGGAAAGCGTGGAGGATGTTATAAAAAGAGCCTTAAAAATAATTGCAGAGGGTCTGTGCTGTGGTGGTGCTTTTCACTGCACTTCATTGTGGGTGTGCATCTGTTTTCAGTGCATTGCATTTTAAACTTTTTTCTTTGATCTGATGTATTTAGCTTTCAAAATTTAGTGCAATTGTGGCCCCAGAACTCCTGACTTTTAGGAGAAGCATTGGAGTGGATTGCCAGCCTCTTGGGTATTATTGCAGCTGTCAAGGCTGGGCCTCTTACCTGATATATTGAGTTGTCCCTGTTTAAAAGTGGGGACAGGACTGTCACCAGCTTTGGCCTGAGTTGAGAGATGTCTAGACAAGTGCTTTTCCACTCCAGGGCTGTGTCTGGGGCAGCAAACCGTGCTTCCCTTTTATGTTGTATTAAGATAGGCAAAGTTAAAATATGAGTGTGTCCCCTCTGAGCCTAAAACATGCGGAGGGAACCATATACAGAGCTGTGTAAACCTACGTGATACCCAAATTAGACAATACTGTGTATAGCTAAGCAGGTACATAGCTGTACATAGGTAAAAGTAGTACTGACTTCAGGCTAATATGATGAAAATGCAGCCTGATCTCTTGGGAATGTGACATGCAGAGATGGTCTCCTGCATTTGCCTCAGTTCTTCCTTCAGGCTCACTAGGTGAGTTACTAGTTAGGTAAATGGGAGGCAAAAGGGAGCTAGCTGGAATTCCTCCAGCATAAATTTCCTTTTCCATGAAGAGCTGCGGGTTGTGCCACTTTGACTGTCAGTCTCACGTGGGTTGGTTGCAGAAGCTGAAGCCCAGGAAGGGGACTCGGGGAGGATGCTCCAGTTCTGCTTCTAGTTATTTATATCTCCTGGTGTTTGGGAAACGTCTTTGTGGGCCACAGCTACTGTGGAGCCTCAGTAAGGAGACAAACAGAGGGGTTTTGTGCATTTGTTTCAAGTCAGAAGCAATTCAAGGGCTCTAGAGACTGCTGAAGGAAATGCAGCTTCTCAGCTTAAAATAACTTTTTGTAACACATTTTGACTTTCCAAGGTCTCTTTCAAGGCCCCGTCCAGGTAACATCTTACCTTGTGAAAAGCAAAGCTCCCACGAGGCAGGAGGGGCAGGAATTTCACGGGTGGCAGTTTGGGGCAGGAAGGGAATGAGAGGGAAAGGGAGAAAATGCTGATGAGGGTGATGAACAGTTTCACCTTCAGGAGTGATGAACTGTGGGAGAGTTGGCTGCATGGAGGGCCTGGCACAGTTTCAGCACATGCACGTGGGGCTGGATCAGCTGAGAGAAATGACTGCATTTATTCAATGAATTTACATGAGGTGCCTGTGTTGCCAGAAGGGGATGGGCTCCCTCCTGCTCCAAAAACATTAGCAGCTCCGTGCAGGAATAGCAGGAGCGGAGCGGCTGTTGCCGCAGAGGGACTAAGCTGTGAGTCTTTCAGCAGAGCCCTTCCTGCAAAAGCCGTCCCATGAAACAGCCCACACGTAGTCTGGGGTTAAGCTCCCCACTGCCATTCCTGGGGTCTGGCTCTTAATTTAATTTGATTAATTAATTACAGCCAGCCCACTGCTATCTGTAGATTCTAAAGGTTGCTTTTATATAAAGCACCTCTTCCCTTCTGCCTCTAGGCCCCTATCTTGAGAAATTCTCCAACAGCTTCTTGTGGGGTTGTCTGATCTAAGGTATCAGCAAACTTCTGTGTAGTTGCATTCCCCTTATAGATGGTGTCTGTATCTAGGATGTAGAGAAGGAAGTGTTGCTTTCCGCTGGTAGGTGTGAGGGATGGAAGAGGAATGGAGCCATGATGGAAGACAGGATCCAATGAATGGTGTTGTGTAGTATAAAACAGTTGGGTTTTGAAGTGGGCCCTCCCAGGATACCTGACATGTCCCCTGGCCCCTCTGAAATTAAGATGTCTGCGAAATAAATGCCCCTTGTTGCTATATTCATGTTCCTGACTCTGAGAAAACATCCTGACTGAAAATGGTGGCAGACAGGAGTGGAACTGCCTAACAGATCTAACCTCTACAGCATGTAGTCCTGCATTCCTTAACACAGGTTGTTTTCAAGGTGGCTATCAGATATGTTGACCAGGTTTGTCAATGCACCGTGTATTCAGCCTAAGGGCCCACCAGAAGCTCTGACTTAGCCTATCACAACAATCTACTAAGCCAAAAATAGATGGTTGTTATTGGGAGTTAATGGGGGAACCTCTAGCCGAGGTTTTGCTCCAGGTCCCTCTGGAATAAGATCTTGACTGAAGCACCAGCATTTGGGTGCTGTTTGAATGCATATGTTGGTGGAGAGCTGCCAGAGTGATAGATCCAGTCCCCAGTGACGTACTGCAGTCCCAGCCTGGAGCAGCGCTCCCGCTCTGGGGGTCTCAGGGGACACACACAAAGCAGCTTGTGAAAAGCACCAGAGTGCCTCAAATTCATGTTCTATCTAGAAAGTCATCTCTAAGAGGGAAAAAGTTGTTATATTTGAATCAAACGTGTGATATTGAATCCATGATAGCCTTTGCTGTGGATTCAACCTTACTGATAGTGATTGCTATTATGACCATAGTGTCGGTATCAGCCTTAGGTGATATTGTTAATTATCATAAACATGCATTAGTTTGGACCAGCATTTGTCCAGCTTTGTATTTAGGCCTTATTTGCTGAAAGGTAAAGCTCTTTGATCAAATTTCTGCTGTTTTATGTAGATACTTGCAAACTGTGCGGTCAGATTGTCGTATTAGCCTTTCCTCTTCATTAAGCAAAACAGATGGTACCTCTGAAGTCTTTCTCTAAGCCCAGCTTTGTGGCTCTAATCATTATCTTGGTGGTTCTTTGCACTTTATCCAGGTTTTCAATATCCTTCTTTGCAAGGTTGGGAACTCATCATAATTTTTGTGTATTGTAATTTGTTGGATCACAATACGATGCATCTTGTTTTGCCTTCCTGCTCTCCACTGTGTGGCAGTACTAAAGTCTATACAGTCATCTTCTGAACCTTATTTAGCTGTGCAGATCTGTGTCAGTTCTATCTTAGTTATTATTTAACAGTATCGCACTACTTATGCAATCCTTGAGCTTGATTAGTAATAATTTCAGGTTCTTGCCCACTCATTTAATATAGTGTTAACAACATGGGGCCAAAGACCAGCCTTTGCCAAGTCTTCTTGAATACTTGATGACTGTTTAGTGACATTTAAATAGTTATTTTTTTAATTCATTAACACATGTCTTACCAAATGATGTACAGCAAAGTCAAACTTCATATGAGAAGTAAATGATGTCACTTTAGTGCCAGGAAAGTAAGACTAGAATTATGTTAAAAGTTAAGAAAAAGTGCAAAATAGCAATTCTAGTCAGTTATTAGATGCTGCCTATCCTGCAGAAGTACCAGCATATACAAGCTAATTTTATCATATTGAAGATTGTTTTTTCATTTATCTTTTAAAATATTTGCTGCACCGTCAATTTCGTTCCAGTCACTTGCAAGTTCCAGGTGTCAGTTGTGTTTTAAGTTGACACCATTAATTCGTGGTGTTCTTTTAAAATAGTGGTGTGATCCTCCAGTCCTGCTGAATTTAGAGTCTACTTAATTAGCTACCATTTGTCGCTGATGAAGCAAGGAGTACAGAACTGGTATTAGAATACAGGCCTCTAGCTACTTTCTGCATGTACAGGATAGGAATGTTAACTCATTTTTTGTCATGCTACAGTGTGAAGGTGACAAGTAACAATAGAATAATCTTTAATATCTTCAAAAAAAAAACAATATATACATTATTTAGCTTGCTAGATTCATCTTTGATTGCCAACATTTCTATGTTTATGGTCCTGGATTTTGGCTCTGTCATCACCTTTCCCTTTCTGCAGGATGTGTTGTGCTTCTAAATGATCTGTGTTGTATTATTGTCCAAGGCTGATCTTTTCATCCTGTGTGCTTAGTTGAACATTTGAGCTATATGAGGGGAAAAAAAAGATACTCTTGAACTGAAAGGAACCATCTCAGTGAATTCCTGAGAGCTGTATGTGCTGAAGTGTTGCGATTAGTTCCTTACTGGCCAGCTTGAGAAGCCTTGAAATTTGTATGTGGCCTTGGATCTGGGAAGATGATACTGTATCCTGTTCCTTGCCCTCCAAGAACTTTTTCCCTTCCTATACAAGTTTCAAAAGCTGTCAATGTAGAAGGCTTGTGGAGATGAACATCCTCTGCAAACATGTGCATTACAGAAGTACCACTCAGTTAACAGCAAGAAGTGAATTTTTAAGATTGTTTCTTGGGGACAGGATAGTGTGTTTTTCCTAAAATGAGTACAGATTGAACTCACTTGTAGACATAAATGGATTGTATAATACCAAGAATCACCTAATCTGTATATTTACCCAAGTTCATACTTTTTGGAGACAGACCAGCAAATGCAAAGCAATTCAGATGCTTTCAGCATTCTTTCATTGAAAGTTGAATTGATTCAGGTTTTCTGTTGAGTGGGAGCTCAGGAGCTCAGGGCATGTATGCAGGTGTTTCTTATCTGTTGGCTGGCCTGCCTTGCTTGTCTCAGACCTTTGAGAAGAGAAAGAATTTCTTGATGATTTGCATGGGATTCATGCAACAAGAATCAGCTAACTTGATGAAACAGAAAATATTTTTAAGATACTTTTTGGAAGGGGTGGGTGGGAAGAAGTGTCCGGCTTATGACCTTGATGTAAAAACAAGACACAAATGCAGCCTAAGAGCTTTCTGCAATCTCATATGTAGTCTGCATTTCAAATACTATTTTAAGGATTGCTTCTTCTGCTGTTAGCCTCTCTCCCTCATAACTGAAGGTTTATACAACCTTCATGTGATTGCAGTGTGCAGTATTGGCCAACATCACAGTTTGAATTCTTGGTCTGCCCTGTGATTTGGGGATGAAGATGTATACTGTCACAACAGGTAATAACTGTACAGAGATGGTTAACGTGGAGCAATGTTCCCAGATTAAACAAATGTTCAAAGTCACATGAGACTTTCTATCATTTTGATCCTCCAATCTGACTTGCTTAGAGATAAAAGGTGCTCAGTAATTACAGCCATTCATTTCTTAACCTGTTTGGAGCTGCAGAAGGTTAGCTGCAAGTTCGAATGTCCTCATCTGAGATATCTGAATGCTTGTGCATGGAAATTGGAAAGTCTCTATAGAGTGGTTTGTTCTGTATTATTGGTATGTATGCTTCCAACCTGTGCTCTGCTTTAATGTAGCTTTTAATCAGTAAATATATATGAAATATGGTCCTTGTCAACACAACTAGTAAGGTGCATTTGCAAGTCAGAACCCTTGAGAGTAATAGCAGATGCAGGTGTTGCCAAGCACATGCTGTTCTTGCAAAAGGGAAGCTGTCCTCTGGAAAAGTGTCTCAAATAAGGGCTGGTTAAGAACTGATGCTTTAAATTGCAGTCTAGTGCAGGTAGAAGCTACGGATAGGATTTTTGTTTCCTTTTGTGTTTTACTGTCTGTAAGCTTGCTTCATATCTTCCCATACTGTAAATATCCAAAGAAGTAATGGGGGTAGTAGATGCAACTGTGTTGTGTCCTGGCTTGGCAATGAAGTCTTTACTTAGGGCAGTGGCAGGACATGCTCTTTCTCTGAAGAGCATCATCCTTTCCTCTAGTGGACAGAGAAATAGCTTCAAACTTTAAACTTAGCGTAGCGAACTCATGCCTTTAAAGATGCTTCAGTGATCTCTTACTATTGAGTGTGATGCCTCTGGTGCGTGATGATGAGTTCTGAGATGGCTACGGTCTGCTCTAGACAACATAGTTGCTTGCAGGCAGAGGGTATCTCTGTCACCTTGTTGGCAGTGGGATGTGAATTTTGTGGGGGCAAATATTTGAATAATTTCAGAAACTACATATAATAATGTCTTGGCTCAATTTGGTAAAGACCTGGACTTCTGCTGTGCTTAATGTTATGCTGAAAACACTTAAAACTCATGAAGATGTTTGCTTCCTGCTTGAGGTGAAAACTCTGCCTTTGAGCAGAGTGAATCCAGGTGGTACATTGACTAGCATCTCACTTGTCCTCTGCCCCATGTGGTTTGGCTCTGCTGCCTGGCTTTGAGGGGTAGGGGAGAGCAGTAATGTTTTTCCATGTTTCTAGTCTCAATGCTGCTCTATCTCTGGTGCTGTTAAGTTGTCCAAAGATGAGCTCCAAAGGACTCTGCTGGAGCAGCGATCAGCTCCGAGGATGTGTGTCCTGCCAGCAGAACGGAACAGCTGACTTGAGGGGTGACGCAAGCTCGTAATCCCTCTGGATGGAGCAGGAGCCTCTCTGCATCGTCAAGGCTTTCACTCTCCAGCCTTATGCTGACTATGGCAAGGAAGTTTGACTCTAATATCTACAATTTCTGCTGTGTTTCTAAATCATTGATAATTCCCCATGAAATTGAAGCTGAGACCCTGGTTTGGGACTGTTCTGTAAAATGTCTGGGAAGGAGGTCAGGTGCCCACTGTAGCTCTGCTAGAACATGGGACTGGACCGTGTCCATGAGAGGCTGCACATGGTGTTGACCAACTTGTCCAGGGGACAATGGCTTTAAAGTCAAGGTTGATCAATGTTGTGTATCCCTGAGTTCAGAGGACTGCTAAATACAAGTCATAGCTTAAAAAACCTTGCATGGAAAATGGGTAGAGAACAGAGTATCAGGGAGAAGTATTTGATTTCCTATGTTTGGTTCTGTCTTTTTTCCTGGTTACCTGCTAATACACTGCAGGAGAGGGGGTTTTGGACCAGGCAGCCCATCTTTATGTTAAGAATGGAGGGAAAAACAAAATCTAAACAAACATTTTGAAAGTCAGTGTTTATAATTTCCTTATTTGAGAGGAAAGGTTGGAATCTATTCCTTATATTCCTCCTTTTTTACTATATTTTTGAGGAATGTAAAGCTTTATCCCTTTTTGACAGAGGCAAATACCCCCTTTGATTTTATAATGGACACTTTATTGTTTGTATATTTTCCTTTTTTTTCTAGATGAAGAATATCCTCCTGCCTTGAACTCTATAGATGAATATAGGCCCTGGAGTCTTTTTCAACTCTTTTCCCATGGACAGAGTTTATCATCAAAAGGGCCTTCTTCCACAGTGCTGCTTTGATCCACAGATGGTGACGGCTAGGCCTCACCTCTGTAGTTTTTCTGCTCACAGAGAAGAATCCAGAGAAATACTGATCATAGGGAATTAAATTCAGTACAGAGTTTATCTGACTTACCTGTGCAAATTGTTATCCTAGCAAATTTGAAGTATAATTGTTCTTAAACTATTGGTTTTGTTATGCTGCACTCCAGCATATGTGGCAAGTGGGACTTGCTTAAAATAAGTATGTCCTTAACAGTAGTTGAAGGGAGACATCTCAGCTGGAAAAAAAATACAATTTTAAATTTGATTTTTTTCTATCTGACCTTGCCTTTGTCTATTTAGTTACCTCAGCATTTGATGTTGAAAGTTAGACTAATAATTGCAACTGCTTGTGCAAAGATAGGGCATAGAACAATTATCAGCTGCAAACAAATTTCTTGTTTCTTTCCTCCAGTTAATGAAGTATATCCTGCCTTGTTCTAGCCGTACACACTGTTTATTGTGTTCCTAGTAACTTGGTAAAGCTAATTACTTTTGAAGAGTTGATTGCTGCTGCTGAAGGGTTTTCCATTGTCTGAGGTCGTTGATATTTATAAGGTACTTCTGCAATAATAATGTACTTCTGCAGTGCTGTTGGGATGTCAGGTCTGGGTTTATTTTTGATAGCTGCCCCTGCTGTGAGGGGTGACTTAGTGTGAGCAGCCCAAGGGTCTGCTTAGGACTATCAGTTTTTTGGGCTGATTTTGTAGCCTTTTGAACTTGGCTATGCTCTGGGTCACCTGCTGCCCATCCCTAAGCTTAGGGCTGACTAGGGCTGAGCTTAGCAAATATTTTTGCCTCCACCTGATTCAGGAGCATTTAATATAAAACGATCCAATTTATCTGAAGAGCCTTTGGAGCTACTGAGGTGAAGCTATGTTTTGGGTTCTGCATAATGTTTGGACACAGAAAACTGTTCTTAAGTCCATATAGGAACCTGTAAAGGCTAATTCTGTGAGGCCCATAACATTGAGCTGCAAATGGCTATAGGCACAACTTCTGGAAAATGCTGTTGTGGATAGACCTTGCAGCACGCAGTGTTTTGCACAGTCTCTGCTGTTCGTAGGAACTTGACCTGAATTTGGCTTTGCTTTTAGAGCTTTGTAGAACAGTCTGTTACAGCATAACTACCCCAATTTTGGACTTGGGATGATTCTTAATTGTCCCATAAATCTGATGAGTGCTGTAATTTTCTGAAAACTTGAGATTTGATTTGGACCTGAAGCCAAGTGTTCCTGAGGAATGTCTAAGTGTAAGGTAAGGTGCATCCTTGAGCTAGAAGAGTGATGTGGAAGAAGGGAACCTGTCCTCAATAACAACTAGCTGTTCCCCACACTAAACTGCTTTCTACTCTCTGCGCTTTCGAGTGAACAACTGACTATTCACCGGATTCAGTGTAGTTGGGAAGTTTAAATATCTGATTATTGTTTTCTTAACAAAGTGGACCTGCTCTACAGAGTCTTCCACCCCTGTTCCTTAAATTGTCTGGAGTTCAAACCTTTAAATGTTGAGAGAAACTAGACACAAGTGATTTAAAATATTTTTTCTAAGAGTTAAAGACAAATTGATTTGCCCCTGCACAATTTGCAGCTCAGCCTTCTGGTTGTTAAAGATTAACAGAGTCAGAGTTGAAATAGCAGTGTCCAAGAAAGTGGACCTCCCTCTTCAACTAAGTGGAGCTTCCTCAAGTCTTTCATGCTTGCCTCACTTTATCTTGCCTGGATCCCTTTCACCTGAAGTGACTTTCATAAACAGTGCTGTTATGAAGGTGTTAGGTACAAAAAAGCTTGCAGTGTTCTTTGAGAGCCTTTCCTGTGGGGTGATGGTGAAAGTTATATTGGTGGTCTTTCCTGTGTGCGCATCTGCTACAGCTGGTGCTGGACCATGGACGGCTCTACTGCTGCCATCATCAGCTGAGAGCACTGCAAGCACTGAAATAAACCTTTTTTGAGAGGAGAAGGAGCAAGTACCCCTGCTACTTGCCCAGGTACCAAAAGGCATATTGCCTTTGAAGAGTTAAGTTTATGCCATCAAAAAAGAGGTTTTCTCAATCATAGCTAGTACTACTTTACATTTTCTGTATGAAAGTGCTTTTCATTTTCTAATCTAGCTGTATATGCAGCTTACCATTTTGCTAATTAAGCAGAAAGGACTTAAAGCAATGAATTTAAATTATTCTTTAAAAGGAGTTTAATGTCTCATTAGTCATTCCAGGAACTGGATTCTGCCATCTGCCCATATTTCTCTTGGTAGTTCCTGTTCTCACCAGCAGCCTGTTGGATTGCATCACATTTGGGTTACGTGTTACATCACATCCCAGCACGACCTACCTTTTGCTGCACACAGTATTACTGACTGGAGTTTTCCTTTTTTTGTGTAAATGTGCATGGTTGGACACAGTGGAAGTCTTAGATACAGAGCCTGAATGGAAGGATGAACTGCCCCCACTAGCTGCTACCAGCCAAGTCATTAGAGGCCGTGTAGCCAGTTCTGTTTGGAGTGGTCATTTCCCCACTGGTGGCTTTCTAGTGTTTTCCAGTGACTGTTTTGTTGCTGGGTCTTTGTTTGGCTTCTAGTCACACTTATAAATGCCGTAAGTCTTTGCCTGGTGCCCAGCCTGTCCTTTCTGTCTCTGGCTGTGCTGTCCCTGTGCAGAGAGCTGCAGCCCTGTCCTGTCTGCATCTCGCCTCACACAGGGCTGTCCAGGGCTGCTTTGTGATGCAAGTGTCTACTGTGGGGTCCTCCCATCAGCTGCTGCACAGGACAGTGTTTGACAGGGGAAAGAAGGTGGATGGAGCAGGAGCTTCTGCCCAGGGTAAGAGGGTAATGTCACCTCGGAGCAGAAGTGAGTTTGTGTGTCACTAAAGGGAAGTCCCTAAGGTCCTTGCAGAGAAGTTTCATGGCTACCTCCCACCTCCTACAAGGAAAGACTGAAAAAGTTATTTGCTGTGATCTATTTTGCATTTTTTTCTTCTAAAGAGATTAAAAACATAAAGCATCAGTGCCCTGGTAAGAAGCCATATATCAGCGTGTAATCAGGAGAAAACACAACAGTGCTGTGGGGCTGAAATCCTTCCTCTGCAAGGAGCTGGCCTGTCCTCAGATCTTTCCTGTTAAAATTCTCCTGTTCCTGCAGCTTATGTATGCCTTAACTGAGGAGGGGGGAAAAAAGCAGGATGCAGAAGCACTTGTGTTGTCAGATTGGTAAAAGTGCTTAAGTAAACACTTGCTACTTCATATGGTCCAGGAGAATATCTAATTTAAGTGACTGGGGCCAAAGAAAAGATGCTAATGAGGCGAGCCCAGCAGCCTCATTTACCCATGTGAAATCATTACCAGTGGATAATTCATTCTCCTGGAAAATACAATAATAGTAATGTAATACACAGAACACAATACTGCCCTCTAATAAGTCTGACAGGCAGCTTGCAATGTCTACTTAGACAGTATTAGCTAGCCAGCAGTTTAAAATGCTTTTATGTGCAGACCCTTGCTGCTCAATTTCTGCTCTTTGTTGGTTGAGCTAAACTAATTAAAGAAAAATGTACCGTAACTGAGAAGTCCAAAAAAAGCTTAAAAACTCTTCCAAACTAAAAATAACCACCCCTTTACAAATGAACAGCTTTCAATTTTATTTGCAGAAGTATGAGTTGCTGTTTTCCCACAGTGTTGGCCAGGGGGCAATTATGCTGTCTTGGTTAATAATTTTGTTCAGGATCACAGGTTCATAAACTTGGAGTGTTATTGCAGGCTGTGAGGACTCGGTAGGACTGTGTAATCTGCAGCTTTTGCTCTTATGAGAGGACAGTTGTGTCACAAGGAATGCTGCTAGCCAGTTTAGTGCAAGATAAATACCGTAGCCTTCAAACAGCAGCATCTGTGTGTTTCAAGCTCCTCTTCGTTGGTTTGCAGTGTTTGGGGGTTATTTTGGCAGACTTTCCAAGCTTGCACCCTGCAGAGGCCACTCCTCGTCTTCTGACGTGCATGCAGAATGCTGCCACTCAGCTCAGGTTTATGAGGACTGCTAGGCTGGGGACATCTGTGTCCTTGGCAGCAGGGATGGGATTGCCTCCTGTTTCAGGTGCTGGCATTCTGCTCGAGATCTGCTGTGCTGCAGGCCAGCAGACACAGAAGGGCTGTTGTGAGGATTGGGTGGCCACTAGCACTACCACTGCAGTTCTTGAAATAGGGCTCTGTTTGCAGGTTGTCAAACAGCTGAAGCCCTTACATGTATGGGAGACAAACTAGTTGCAAGGCAGGCGAGCACATCTGTCTTGAGTCCATAAAGATGTTGGCACTTCTGAGGAAAAAACTTGGCCTGATGCTTTTCCTGCATCTGTCTCCTGTTGCATTTTCCCCCCCAGCAGCATGACAAGACTCTCCAGCTTCCTCAATCAGTAGGAAAAATAGGGTAGGGAGTGGGCTTGGAGAGAGAAAAACAAAATTAAAGCAGAAAGATTTTCTTTTTGGAGCCTCTGCCAACGATGGGAGCAGAAGGATGTGAGAAACCCTGAGGATATCCTCTCCATGCCTGCAGAGTTGCCTGAGGAGCAGGTATGAGCAAGGAGCAAGCCCTGTGCTGGGGTCTGCAGAACCAACTGCATAGCAAGCTTGAATCAAAACCATTGTGAGTGACCTGTTTGTGAAAAACTGTGATGAAGTCACTGTTGTGTCCACATCCCTAGAAATTGTAATATCTTTTAGATAAAGACTATTTGTCTTTTCATCTCTTGACCTGGAGACTAGTTCCTTATCTTTTGGAGCACTGAGCTTGCACTTTTGTCTTTCAGAATCAGTAGTAGTGCCTGTAGTTAGGACAGTCCTGAAGAGTTTGCTGCTCAGCTGAATTAAATCATCAGAGACACTCATGTGCCCCAGTCTTTTCCTCAGGCTGTTGGAATTTGACTTGAGTAACCAATTCTGGCAGACAAAGCTGAAAACCGGCCTAAGGCAGATCAGAACTTCTGTCTGCGCTTGCAATGTAGCGCCAGTAACTGGTTGCTATCTTAAGCTGTGCTTGAAGATAAAATTAAGACACTGCAGTGTTCAGCCTGTTCCTCAGCAGCCCGGGCTTGAAGGATACGTATCGGTTTGGTGTTCGAAGAAATATTGGCAGGATGTGCTGTTGAATGCCAGCCCGCTTCAGCTGCCCACTGAAAGATCGGACACGTTTTGCTCTTGGCTTGCTTGCCTGCTGATGCAAATAGCATCGAGCTGAGCGTTTTGAGGGTCATCTTGAAAGCAGGTGCCTGAAAATCCCTCAGTTCTGTGTTTTTATGCTCCATGCTGCCATTGGCACTGCTGTGGAAGCATTGCCAGGTCCAGAGTCCAGTTTGCCTTTAGGTGGTTGCAGTGTGGGTAACTGAGGTTTGCTGGGCAATGGGAATCATGCTCCCAAGTATGGGAATTTTTTCCTTTTGACTGACAGGTTTTTCGTGTTCACCTTAGCTGTTGTTTTGCACCTGTGTTAGTGGCTTAAACGTGTGGAACTGCAGCCCTGTGTGTCCCTTTGCACACAACAGCAGCTTTGTGTAGATGGGGTAGAGCTACTCATGTGCAAATGGCTTGTGTTATCCCACAAGAAGCTTTACAGTATTTTTTGTAAAAGTTTTTATATAAAAAGGGAGCTTCTCTGTCTCCACCAGATGATTTGCTTTGTGTATTTTCTGCTTTGTGCACAACTTCCTTTTCGAACTCTATATAACCAGGCTCTCCACACTTGGGGGTGTGGGGGGGAATGAAGGCAGGATTGGATCACAAGTAATAGCAGGGGACATAATGCTTAACAGCAAAAGAACTGCATATATGTTTGAGCTGATGCATGGAAAACTCCAAGTGCTTCCTCAGCTGCCTGCCACTCTGAGTGATGGAAGATGATGGGAGTGAACTTTAACTTGGTCATTAGTGTGGGAAATGGGGAACTGCAAGACCAGCTGTTGCTACACCTTGGTTGTGTTAAGAGGTTTATGCTACATGCACTTAAGCTGGTACTTTTGGATGTCACTGCCAAAGGTGAAGGGCTTGTGCTTCTGGCATTGCCTTTTCTCCAGGCAAATAGCAGTGACCTGGGCTGTTAGCAGTGGCCTTGGGGACGTCAGTTCTGCAGGGCGGCGTGACGCAAGCAAGGCGCTGCAGAAGGAGCAGCGTGTCTGGTGCTGGCAGGAGGAAGTGTTTGTGGCTGCACACTGTAAAATTAGGTATGACAGTGTTTCTGAGATCACTTCAGTGTGAAATGGACACAAATTAGTATCTGTCTGTCTCCATATCGGTATTTTTTGCCCCAGGAAGAGTAATACTGAACAAGGAATTGCTCAAGAATTGAATATTTATCCCACTTAAGTGAGCCTGCCTGTAAGCAGAAAGCCTGGGATAAAAAGCCACTTTGCAGTGCTGTGGAATTACCTTGGTGATACTGCTTCATTTCTCCCTGTTCACACTGTCAGGCAGCCTTTGCCTCACAAATGTTAATTAACCCAAAATTGTTTTTCATTGTCCAATGTGGAAGTTTCTCTTAGCATTTATGTATTCAGCTCGGTGAAGCTATCACTTATTTGACTTCCTTCTGGAATGGAGAATTTGTTTTGTAAACGCCAGAAGTTTTTACCCTATGTATATGTTATCCTGCTGTTGCAAATCAGTCATTACAAGAATCACTTCTGCAGCTAATCTTGTAATCTGCTCTTTATCTGGGGATGTTATGGTAGTGATTCAGGCAGTCCATATATAAGCATCCTTTTACCCACTGCTCCTGCCAGTGGTCCTAGTGGCACATTTTGATACCGCTGCGTAATTGCTCTGCTAAAAGTATTTTCATTAATAATGAAATTTAACCTCACATGGTGTTGACTAGATTTTGTTCTCTTACATTGACTGTGGGGGTTCATAGCACTTTTGGGGTGCACACAAATTATTGTTTGCAGGAAGTGGCCCTGTCCCCTAAGGTGATGATTCCTAGGGCCCCAAGTGAACTTTGTCAAGTGGCCCAGAGGCAAGTCACTAACATCCCGCAGAAGTAACTTGTCCAAATTTGATCAATCAGTTTGTTTTTGGAAAGACTGTACTTGATCTTAAGTGTTAAAATGTGTTCTGGAGAAGAATGGCAAACTCAGCTTTGAGATGGTTTGTTCCTTGGTTTCCTCTAGCAATTATAATCTAGCTGCTAAAATAACCTCCATCTGGGAGTTTTGATGTTTACTGCTAGCTAGTAACCAGTGTATCACCTCTGGTTTACTACTCTGCAGAGATCAGAAGGGTATCTCCTACCAGGGAGAGCTTGGTCCCTTGCAGACCTGGAGGATGGTGAGGGGGAGTGGTGCACAGGAAGGGCTGTCCCCCTTCCTGGAAGAGCAGCTGCTCAGGACTGACCAGGTCACCTCTCTGCTGTTTGGCCCTGAGGAAGTCAGTATTAGAGAGCTAAAAAAATAATTCAGCACATGAGTGTTTATCAGAAAAGAGATGTTTTATGTTTATAGCTATTTAAAGATCGCTTCTTTTTCTGATTATAAACTAAAGCAGTGCATTCATACTTCTTAATTTTGGCTGTAACGAGGCTCAACATATTTGGCAATGATGACTAAAGGGTTTGACTGGAGCATATGCTAATGTGCAGAAAGCGTGACACTTCTGTGCCCCCAAAGTGCCGTATTTGGCTGCCACCGCAGGATACATGTCGTAAATGATGCAGAGCTGCTGCTGGGCTCGAGGGACATGGGTGGCTTCTGGCTGGCTTGGGGGTCTCCTTCCCCTGAGCTCTGGTGGGCGCCTGAGCCTGCAGTGAGTGCCTTGTGGCCGGATTTTCAGAGGCTGTCACTGCTCTGAGGAGGTTTGAATCCTACTCTGGAATTTGTGTGTTTCCTAGGTGGAGGCAGTAAAGGTGCTGAGCCCTTGTAGCTGGAATACAAACTCTCCTTCTGCCTCAGCTGCAGGCTCTGACAAACCCGAAGGAGGCAGGACATCTGTATGTGTGCTGGGGAGCCAAAGTCATTAGGGTGGAAGAGCAAAGTGCCCCTTGCATGAACACTCATTTGTACCAAAACAGAGCTGTTGGAGCGGGACAAATGGCCCTTTCTTTTGCAAAATTGCTCTTTTTCCTCTCTATCTTGCTGTTATGTCTTAAGGCATAAGTGAAACAAAACTTGCATTCATCACTTGTAAGGATTTTGATAGCAGCGTGATGCCACTGGAAAGACTTAAGAAAAGCTTGGTGTGGGGCAGATGCTTTTTGAGTGGTAAAAGCCTATTGTTTCTCTTGCCTGTAGGTAGAAAAGTCTGGTTATGCATCAATGGGCAAAAATCATTAATGATCCTAAATGAGCAAAAAGATCTCCAGCTATTTTCTGGGAAAGGAGGAGCAGTAGCCCCAGCTCTGTGACACTTGCCTGGGGTGGCTGCGCTGTGCAGGACCCTGCTGCTGCTTTTGCTGTGACACAGGAGCCCGTTGGGGCTTGCAGAGTGCTGAGGTTGGGCTGGGCTGGCCGCACACAGCAGCAGCTCCTTGCCCCTGTTGGAGCAGCTCCATTCTGCCCCTGGGAAAGGGTGTATGGGACAGCAGGATGCAGGGGACACACAACATGATGCACATGCACAGCATGGGGCACGAGTGGTGGTGCTGAGAGGGAGCTATTTCAGTCAGAAAAGCCCATTTGAACCCGGTGATGTGAACAAAGCTATAGGCAGTGCTAGTTTGACCATCTGAGGTGGGCACAGGCACCATGGAAGAGATCGGGGTTGTGGCATCTTGCCATAGCTGGAAATGTGTGTGGAAATTTGGGAGGGGGAAACTGGGAATGTGCCTGAGAAAAGGAGCCTCCTTGCTTAAAGGATTCAGTGGCAGGTTTCGAGTGCGGGGGAGTTTGTTGTTTTTTCTTTTTTTGCCTAAAATGACTATAGCTATAATTTTGCAGTTAAGGAAACAATTTGTATCATTACCCTAGTGAACTGTTAGTTGCTGGGAGTAACGAGTTATTTAGGGTACCATGAATGACAGAGAAAAGTATCTGGCTAATAGAGGTTATTTATAACATGCTTTGAGACCCAGAAGAGAAGCCTCCACTTCTTTTCTAGGGCCTAATGAAGACCACTATAGACTAGAGTAGCCTATGGGGACCAGCTGCCCCTGTTTGGAGCTCAAGGTAAAGACAGTAAAATCCTACTTCAAGAAATGTTGTCCTTGTCCTATGTGAAACGCTCCTCTCCCATAAGCAAGACCAGTTGCTCTGAGCTGTAACCTGTGTTTCCTTGTGGTGCTTCTAGAACATAAACCTGAACTGGTCTCATGCACACGTGTCTGAAAGCGCCTGTTTAGCTTATCAGTGGCATTAACTGTCAAAGTTTTTTTGCTGCTGCTTACTAGTATTTGACTAAGCCAGGACTGCACAGGAAGTTACTAAATGTCACTGCCTTCTCTAGGACAACAGGACTTCGGGCTTGCAGCTGAGCTGAAACATCCCTTGGGATTGCCTTACAGGCAGAAAAAATCCTACAGACTGCATATTAAACTTCCTATTTTTAACTTTGTCAGGTTTTAGGGAGGATAGCGAGGCAGTCTAATTTTCCCTGAGGATTGAAGCAGAAATATCGGTCTGTCATTTCAGTTCACTACTTAGGGAAAATTAATTACTGCTGGGGACAATTAATTATTTTGAAGAATTTTTGTTTCTTGCAAAGGCCAGAACAAATACAAGATAAATGTCCCTGGCTGACCCAATGTGAGGCCGAGGTGGGCTCTGGTATGTTAAACAGTAGTTCCCAGATGTCCTGAGCCTTGGTGCTTCAGAGTATGACCTGGTCAGGATGGGTGGTTTCTGAGCAGTATGTTTAGGAGCAATCTCCAGCTCAGGATGAGTCTCTAGATGTTTAAGCTGTGGGAATGGTACAGAAAGGGTTCCCTAAACCATGTGCTGCAAGTCAGTGACTACTTCTTGATGTGTTTGCTGGGCATTTGGGGGTTTCTGGCTTTCTTTTCTGGTAAAGCCAGCACTGCGAGCCCCCCTAGGAAGAGCTATGACATGTTTGATGCAGTATCTTTTGCTGTAGGTGTGACTGGCTCCAGCTGCTCTCCTTGCTGTCATCCCAGCCTGTATACCAATTGCTAGGTGCAGTGTGGTACAGGACCACACTTTTAATGAAATATTACAAAGGAGCCTCATATGGAGGTGCTGTTCTCCAAGCTGTGCTGTTTTTTCTTAATGTGTTTGGCAAGACTTATTGTCACATTCAGACATGATGTTTTTTCCCCCAACTTGATGGGGAAAAAATGCTGAGTGATTTAACCAGGGATCTCAGCTCTGCAGTGGGCTTTGTTTGGATGCAGAGCTGAGATCCTCCAAAGATCCTGCCAGCTTCTCCCATGATCTCTGAATAGATACTTGATCCCGGTGAAAGCACTTTCCAAGAGTGCTATTGGTACAAACTTGGTGCAAGTCATTGGTGACCCCCCTCTTATAGCAGCTTTGAGCTGGACAGTCCTCCCAAATTGCAGGAAGGAAATATTGTAGGAATAGGAAAATAAGTAGAAAAATAAGTTTTTTTCTGAGTACTTCCAATATTCCACATATATTTTCTAAGTAAATGGAAAATTACAATTTAGTAATTGCCCAAAAACATTCTTAGAGGTTACTGCTTTGGACAGGAAAGCCAGCCAAGGTTGCAGCCAGTGCCACCTTGCATTGCCCTGGGCAAAGATGTAGTGATTTGGGAAGGTTAGTTAAGTCCATCGTCTGCCAGTGTGACAGTAATTAACCAATGCGCTTTTAGCAGGGGATGTCTGCAGTGGGATGGTAGCATTCTTTTTACTGTATTTCCTCCTTGATTGAGAACAAGTGCTCAGTTTGTGCTCATGGCTGGCTGCTTTACCCAGGGTAGTTTGTCCTGCTGGTCTTGCAGAGTATAAAATACTACCTGTTTCCACAAACTGCACAAACTCCAGTGCTAAGTGCTACAGCTTGGCAGTAGCTATAGGGGGACCACAGTTACAAGACGGGAGGTAACATCCTCAGCCTGAGACTGTTTGAGAGAAAATGCAGAAATAGAGATTTTCCTGCATAGTAACAAGCTAGTGTATAAGGTGTGCCAAGGGCCCCACAGGGAGAATTTGGGTTTTAGGATGTCTGTGAAGAATCTGAAAAAGTGGGAGGCTTAGGAATCTGCAGGGAACAGTATTTGGGCCTGTCAGACTGAAGTGTTGAAGCCTGGTCTGATCTCCCAAGTGCTTTTGCATCTTAATAGTGTAGGTCCAGACTGTGGCTCTAAGGCTTTCAAGCAGTGAGTTTGTTTTAGGTCTTTTAGGTCTGAAGGTCTAGAGGTCTGCAGAAAAGTCTCCCGTGTGATAGAAGCTACATGCTGGAGAGGGCAATTTTACTGGTTCTGTTTACCCAACTGACCCCTGTCCTGCCCATTGTCACCTCTTCTCCTTTGCCTGTGGCACACATGTTAACATTGAAATAGAAATCCCTCAATAAGCATAACAGCTTCCATAGGTATGTGCAGGTCTGTTATATGTATTGATTTCCAATAAACAGATATTTAAGAGCTAAGTGGAACATCTTGGAAGCATGTCAGATCAAGTGTACCTTATAAATAAATGATAGTTGTGGTACTTGGTATGAGACTTATGAATCAATTAGATTTTCTGAGGTCAGGCATAATTGCTTTAGGTCATGATAAATGTGGCAGAAAATAAAAGCTAATTTACTGTCTGTATTGCAACTTGCTCAAGAAAGTAGGAAAGAATCTGCTGGGGAAAGGAGCATCAGCAGGTTGTTGGCTGTAGAGATAATGCTGTCCTGACACTTCTCAGAGCAATTTCTCTGTGGACTTTATAGGCAATACCTCTGTTTCTCAGCACAAGCACCACAAGGCACGGTCTTAGTCAAGATATGGTCGTACACATTTGATCATCTTATGTACTAGCTAATAGGGATCCTTCTGCTCCCTGGAAGCTCTTGGTAGAGTTAAGTTGGTGAGTTAGGATCTGACCCAACTCAAAGGTGAGCAAAGCCAGTGCCATACTTGATCTTTGCTTCATCCATGCAGGGCACGGCTGGTGCAGCTCTTGCTGCAGATAACGCCCTCAGCCATGGCTGAGCTTTGCTGCCTGCCTGTATCTTGCCCAGAGACTACAAATACTGCTAACTGATGCAGAGGGATATTTCTGCTGAACAGGATTGAGGACAGCTGAGCTTTTATATAAGTAAAGTTTACTCCTACATGCAAGCACACTTTTTTTTTTTTTCAAGCCCTGGTGCTGGCTCTGACTTGAAGCTTGCAGGCTTTTGCTCTAGCCCTCTGTTAATCAAATTCTTTTGTTTCTGGGTTGTTCTTTTTCCTGTCAAGTCTCCATTAGGCTCAGTGGGCATTTTGTAATGGTGTAGTCTATAAGAAACTAATAGGAAGCAGCTGTTTTCTCAAGAGGGAAGCATCAATGTGATTGTTACCTTATGGTGTCTGTACCTCAAAACCGAGTGAAAATGCTTAGAGAGTGCCTGACACACAGGTATGAAACTAAAGCGTGGGGACAAGTGACAGATAAAGGCACAACATCCTGCCATTATATAAGATGAGGAGGGTCAGAACTTGTAGGGCAGCTGACCTAGACTCTTCCCTCTGCTGAACACCATATCAGGTGTCACACTGGTGAATTTGAATTGCAGTCTTAAAAGCAATTTTTCTACAGAGAAACAGTTCTAGAGTCTCCTTGTTCTGATCCAAACCTTTCTGAGTTCTAGGTTATGTGTATTCTTAGTTATATTTATCTCTATTGACCCTTACGGTGAGGTTGTCCTATAAATACCTCAGGAATGATCATATTCCCTCTTGCATTTGGTTTTGCTAGCCTTAAATGGGCCAAGCGCCTTTAGTCTTTGTCACACACAGCTCCATTCTTCAATCAATCCTGCTGACCCTCTTCTGTACCTGCTCCAGATGGATTTTATCTCACTTCACTGCTATAATGTGAGAAAGCTATTTAAATACAAGTCTTATGGGTTGACAAGCTTAAAGATCAACATCTTGTCTGGCATAAGGCTGAGGTCTGCAAATTCAGCATTTGGACTTAAATAGTTTCTCGTTTTTTTTGCACATTTTTTTTTTTAAATGCAGTATACATGCTAAAGGGATGATGCACAGCAGGGCACTGTATAAGCTGCTTTGTTGTGCACTCCTTTTGGTGATGGGTGAAATTAAGCTTCAAAAGTCACTGGCAACCTTTCTTCTAGTGCTTGTATATCAGGATCTATTAAGGGACATGTTTAGTGATTTCAGTTTCAACTTGAGTGCCAAGGCTTTCTCTTAGCTCTGCCAAGCTTCAAAGATGTTGAGGAATGCAGGCATGTTTGGATTTCAAAAAAAAAAAAAAAAAAAAAAAAAACCTTAAGTTTGTGAAGTTCAGATGCAGTTTTGACTTTTGTCAAGTGCTAACTTAATTATTATGCCTGCTAATAGTGGACAAAATCAACCATAAATCTTACTTTCCTGGCAGTGTCCAGTGGCAAGTACTTCAGAGACAGCTCACAAGATACCACTATAGATAAGTATTTCTGTAGGGAAAACCACCTTCTAGCCTCCAAGATTTGGCTTATGCCTTAAAGGAGGAGTGTTTTCATTCCTAATAAATTGTCATACTGTGTCTGTCCTTGTTTTTCAAATAGATTTTTTCATGGATTTATCTCAAGTTCTTTCAAAATAACATACTGTTGCATTGTGTTTCAAAGGTGTTTATAACTGAACTATGCACAGCCAAAATGAATTTTGAAAATACTGGGATCCAGCTGCAAGTTGAGTTTCCACTTGTAAGCTGTGTGGAAAATGGAACTGTGTAACATGTTCTGAGAGGTCTTTCACAAGCTTTTCTCTCTTCTAGTATGTGGTAGGCATGGTGTGAATTTATTAAGGCTAATTTTAATGTTCTTTCTTGTACTTTATTGCTGCACTTCAAATTAAACTCAAATAATAATTAAAGTATTACCAATTTGGTGGGAGCTTTGGATGCTTCCTTTTGGAATCAGTGTTGATGTGAATAGGTTGGCAATTTGGAGATGATTGATTCCTGAAGCTGGTGTAACCATGCTGTTAATTAACGTATTTGCAATGCTATGAAAATGTAAATTACTCCAGAACTGTTAAATTTCATTATTATAGCAGTCTTAAAGTAATAATTTATCTATGAAATGGAGCCCAGAATTACGACTGGGGTTGTGATACAGCTGCTGGAGTAGCAAGCTGCAACTTGAGATTCCAGGGTTCAGCTCTTGAGACTATTTAGTGGGGTCTGGCTGAGGTTGCTCCTGCTTCTTGGCTTCATAATGATGAGATGAAATGATCAGGATGACAACAGATCATTTGATCAGAACCATTCCATTGCCCAGTGAAGCAAATCTTGGGAAGGCTTGACTTTATAATGAGAGATCCCAAGTATATGATGGAGTTTTGAGAGATTTTATTTGTCTGGTATTTAGATGGAGAATAACTCCGTAATGTACAGCAAGATCCAATGTCTGGAAATGAAAGACAGGCATACTCTGACCATAAATTAATTGAATTTTAGCTGTGAAGGTAATTAGCTTACAGTAACACTGTACCTCATACTGCGGGCCGTGGTGAACTCTGCCACAAGGAATGTTAAAATCAGGACTGAATGCTGTTTCTGCTCCAGCCTTCAGAGAAATTTACAGGACTACCTTGTGGCCTGTGTTTTGCAGAATACCTAAGTAGAGACTAAGTACAGTAGCTGTATTTATTAAGTATGGGACTTCGGACAAGTTTAATGGGGAGCGCCTAATTCTGGGTATTGTCTGTTAAGACTTGACTCCGCTGGAGTTCAAAGGCAAAACTGAATTAATCATGGCCAAAACACTGAATTTTGAACGCTCTAAAGTCTGTTCATTTCAGCTGGAATTTGCTCAGCTGCTGTTGTGCAAATAATAGCTGTTAAAACTGG
>JAVCKT010025004.1:25593-80718 GCA_032273925.1 Rhynchotus rufescens | reverse complement strand
TATGCAACGCAGCCGGCACCTGCTTCCAGGGCCGTGCCCAAGTGGAGCCCCAAGGGATGGCCACAGGCCCGGGTTTGGCACCAGCCCCTGGATACACGGGGTGTCATGTGTGCAACATGCACTGGCCAGGCTGCTGCCCATGCGCTGGCCCACTGCCACAGGTGATGCACGCACATGGCCTGAAACAAGCCCGCAGCAGCACAACCCTCACCCCGATTAGGGGAGAGGGGAACATTCAACTCTAACCAGGCTCTCTATGTCTTACAAGCCTGGCTGAGCCCACAATACCTGCAAGGCTGGACTGAGTCTCAGAGATGTCCAAGCTAAGCTTGAGGCCTTCCCTCAGCAACTTGTTTCAAGATTAATTATGCTGACTCATAAAACATTCACCTTATGGTTGGTTTCTGCTCTTCTTGTTTTCCTGCTTTGTGCTGAAAAACTGGAAGCAGGAAGCAGTGTCCTGCTAGCAAGGAACTGATATTCTTCCCAAAGTCCAGTCACTTCTATGCAGTTTGCTCAGAAAGCAGCTTCTTAGGTTTACTCCTATAGTGACATTTATCCAAATATGAAATGATTCCTGCAGTTCTCAAAACTTACTTGCTGTTTTCCACTTCAGCATTGTGGGATGGGTAAAACCCAGTGCCAGCCTCACAAATACCATACTTTATTGTTAAATAGGTTTTTACTAAAACAGCAGCTCAAAAGATCCATCATGTACCCATACAGCACAGACAGCTCCTGCACTGAATTTTCTCAATACAGAAGCAATTTTGCCTTATTCCTATTGTCTCTTCACCTTCTCACTTGCAACCCAATACATGGGCAGTTGTTACCTAGGGTTCAAGTTCCTTGTACTCCAAGATCCTGTAACCCATCTTGCAGGTACATCCTTCAGGCCCCTCATCCTAAGTTTGTTTGGGAAAGTCAACATTGCCCACCTGATGTCTTCTTAGCCCATGCTCCAGGCAGCTCCCAGCAGCAAAACCTGCTCTAATCAGGCACTGTCCCACAAGCTGACACGTCACCCAAGTTAGAGATATCCTACAAGTCCAGAAAAGTGCCACAAAAAACTATACACAGCCCAGCTGGATGGATGAAGACTCACCATGTAAAACTCATTTAGAACTCAAACATTCTTAAACTATTTAATATGAAATCATTGTAAAAAAGTTATTTCAGGAGCCAACATTCAGGTGCTGTAGACCTGCATTTGTTTGGATCAAATGCACCACAGTGGACTGACGATGGGAGCCTATCCATTAATAAAAATTTGACCTTTGAGACAAATCATAACTTTCTTCCATTTCTTTAATTTCTTTAATTTACTGACAGTCCTATTTCCTCCATTGCTATGGCTTTACCTGCCATCAGTGTTGAAAAAACTACATGACAAAACTACACTGCCAAGGGTGAAACTCTTTTTCAGGGTAGACAAAGGTCTTTCAAGGCATATCAGTATCTTATTAAGGCATATCTTAATGTTCTAAAATGGACTGAAAACATAAGGCTGAAATGCTCAAAGCTCCTAAGCCTTTTTGAGGGAAGAGGAAAGGGAAGAGAGGCTATTTTTAATAATGACATGAAAAAAGTTTTAACTCTACAACAAAACTAAACAAGAAACAGACTTTTCTCCCTCCCTTTTTCTATGATTCTGGATTGACCACTGACAGAGTTTCACGGTAGGAAAAGACAGGGGAACTGATGAAGCTGTTCAGAGTTGTGCATGATGTGGGAGGGAGAAAACAGAATGAGAACCAGGCAGCTCTCAGAGAACATTCATGCTGTTAGAGTTCAAGAACAACTTTCAACAAGAAGCAAAAAAGCACCCAGTACAGTGCAGTACAGCTGGGCTAGTTACCAAGAACAATCTGAGACAGCTTCTGTAATATCAGGCACTGGACCAGGAACCAGGAGACTTTCAAAGCTGCACGCTCTGGAAAGGCAGCACCCATCAATAATTCAGCTGCACAGTAAGGGCTGGGGCAAGTTCTTAGCTGCAGGCAACAGGCTGAGCCCCACCTGCCATGGGAGCACCTGAAGACTTGCTCAAAGATTCCCCCCCGCCACTATCCTGAAAGAGCAATTTTCATTGTTTAAATACTTGTAGTGTAGAGACTGCCCAGCATACTCCTTTTACCCTCACAAAAAAAAAAAAAAAGGCAGGCATGCTCCCCCTATTTGCAAAGGAAAGTAGTTTTCCTTTATTCCCACCCCTGCTTCAATTTTGAATTCATCTTGATGGAGACCGACATAAATCAGGAGTTCAGAGGCCTCACCCTTGGAGAGCAAGACAAAGAGACATTTCTGTCTGTGCTTTTGAACTCTTGACCACTTCTTTCTTTCTAGTACCAGCAGGTAGGAGCAGAGTTCAAGCCAGTTAGAAACAAAAGCCCCAAAATCTCCTATCCACACATTCATTTCCAATCACAGCTTATCAGGTCTTTCTGGGTCACATCTCCCATGTCTGTCTCTCTCCAAGTTTGAGTCCATCACAAGGTCATAAGATGTGTGTTCTTAAAATAGTCATCTTTAACTCTCCTCTACGCAGAATAGAGATGCAGGGCCTTAAACTTTTTTCCCTCCCAATACAATGAAGCAAGTCCAAGGGACCAAATCCTGCAGATTTCTCCTCCCACACCCATTTTCAGGTCACTTAAGCTACTTACTAGTGGAAAGGGACACAATATTTCTTGTGCTATTCTCAACTTTAGGATGTGCATTCTGCTTTAAAATATTAAACTGGACTAGCCTCAGTTTGATCACAACACTGTGTTCCTCTTCTAGCCCTCATGAAAGTCAGATCTGAATCTCCAGTGGCTTTCCAAGTAAACAAGCATCAAATGAAGATACATTCATTAATGACAGCTCAGTAATGCACCAAGTTGTTCTCCAAATTGCAGCAAAATGGGAGGCTGGAGCACTCAGGAGGTGCAGCTTACATGCCCTGGACTGCTTCCCATCTACACCCTTGAGCCAGAGGGGAAGGACAGCTTCTAAAACACCACTCTCCTCCTGTAATAAGCAAGCGGGGTTGCTTGTGGTGCTTGCATGGCTTTCCTTCTGGGTTCCTCTGGTGCTCAGGTTACAGGAGCAAGCTGGCATCATGGCACAAGTCAGGACACAGCACAGGCAAAGCTGTGCAGATGCCCTCAGTGCACCCTCGGCTGATGCCGCTGCAAGTGAATCCCCGTTTGGGAAGGCCAGGGTTGCTCACCCTTGCTGTCCCTGAACGGTGTCTGCAGGGCTGCCAGTGCAAAGCTGCCTTGGGGCCACTTGCCCAGGTGTTTCAGCAGCAGAGGCTCTTGCCCAGCATGCACAGTGCACAACACTGGAGATGTGTCCATCCCACTAGACCAGTTCACCTGGATAACAGCAGCCCCTCCAAGTGCTTCCTTTCCCTAGGGGGTTCAGTACAGCTCATTAAAGAGCTCAGCCCAGCCAGATGAGATACTGAGAAGGAACAGCAAGGACAACTCAGCTGCTCCGAGTGCTCCAGACAAAGCGGGAGCTACTGCCCAGGCCTCCAGTCCCCAGCAACCTGCTGCTTTTCCATTAACAGGCAGCAACAGCCAAAGCTAACATAGTCTCTGCTGCTGTAGCCAGTGCTGCCTGTCCTCCTCACACACCCAGTCTCCACCAGGAGCTAACTTAGAAGAGCCCCTGAGCAGACCCAGTCATGCTAAAGCCAAATGATCACGGTGACATTGCTGCAGAGAGTCAGTCCACATGAGGATCATACATGGCCTTCCAGCTGCTGCTGCTTCTGCCCATCTGTTACACTGGCACCATGCCTTCTTTTCCAGAGGGAGCCTTCATTCATGAGAAGGGCACTATTAAGGTCACACATTGAGCTCCACTTCCACATAAGGATGAATGGTCCCAAGAGGAAGCTGAGGTAGCAGGTCACCAGCAGTGGGATGGGATTTCACCTACTCAGTGCCAAATCCCAGTCATGACCATCCAAGAGGGCAGCAAACCCAGGCACAGATGCACTATCCCAGGAACCAGGGGACCTGGCTTCTGTTGTGAGCTCTACATAAAACTGGACATAAGCCAGCTTCAGTTCTCCACTTAACTTGAACATGACTGCAGTGCTGACATCTCAACCTATTGCCAAAATGCTCAGGAACTAGCTTCAGCAACAGAAGGTAGCTCTTCACTGCAACAGAAGGGCACCCTCCCTGCCCTGAGACCTTAAGAGCTCTTAAGAGTTGAATCAGAAAGAAACTGCATTGAGTTGTGACCAAGAGCGTGGAATAGCTACAAGCATACATGGGTTTAGCATGGGCTTAATCCTATGTTTCTCAAAACCAGGTCCTTGCAAGCAGAACTTAGCCAAGTGGCTCTAAAAAAAAATAATTTTGAATTCTATAGCATATACTCACAAAACCCAATAGGCATTATAGCTAACTTGGTTACATCATCATTAGCTATCACAATAAGCTTTCTCAGGACACAGCAAATACAACTGGCCCACAACCATCTCATATGCCCATGTACTCAGATAAGCACAAACGGAAACAGCAGGTTCCAAGAAATCAGGCCATGACACCACAGCAGCAACCAGGGACCTCTAACACCACTAAAAAAAGGAATAGATGGGCACAACAGAAAGGGAGAATAAACAGACTAGAAGCTTTTAAAAATGGTACAGGTAGGGTAAAATAAGACATATTCCCCAATCTGTCATCCATTATCTTAATGATGATATACAGGCCTGCAGATTACGAAGAAACAAACAATAACCAACTACATCATAAGCTGATGTCACTTCCTTATCTCATCGAAACAACTGCCAGAAGCAGAGGATAAATGCTTTAGGAGCTAGACCAAAGCAAAATACAACATTTGAGGAGGCTTATCATCAGTTTAATTACTGATACAATTACCAATCTAATGTTGAAATTAATCAGGCAATATTCTCAAAGGAGAAATCACTAACAAAAGTACTAAAGCAAGGGAGTAGCTTTGCAAATGCTTATAATTATAAAAAGTATTAGGAAAGAAAATCATCATTGTATTGACTCTGAAGGGATGATTCTTTTGAGCAATAACACTAGGGTTGGTCAGAGGACCATCAACTCGGTGCTCTTCCTACTATTCTTCATAAATACTTGTACACAGATCAATTTCCATTAAAATACTGAAGTTAAAGATTGAAGAGTTTTTGATTCAACAAGCTGTTAAGTCAGAAGAATGTGTCAGGTCTCAGAAAAGTAGGGATTTATAAATCAAAGCTTCCTGACAGTTATAGGTCTATATTAAAATATACTAAGATCACTCAGCAGGACCTTCCCAGAAAACATCTGGAAAAGACCACCCTGCTAATTGCCTTGCTAGGTTGAGACACAGACACTGGATTCATTAAATATATCTCAGAAGACAACACTAATAAAAGACTCAATTTTTTTGGCAGCTGGATCTGACCGAAACAGCTTAACTGTAAATTTACCTCTGAGGCACTGACCACCTCGAAACCCCTTATATATTGAGGGAACCCAGAGCTTTTGTCCTTCGCAAACAATGCCTAGTGTTTTCAGAACAAGCTCCTACTCCAAGTCCAACCACAGACTTAGTTACTCAGTTTCCTAAACAACTTGGTCACCTGCTCTGCTGCTTGCATGTAGCATTGAGACTGCTACAGAGGAAGGCAGGGAGGAAGGTGTCAGAAGTCTAGTGGTTAGACCAACGGCTTAAGACATTTGTGGAAAAAAATACAAAGCTGAATGGGCCTGCCTAAGCACTATCCCCCTTTTGGTTCAATTAATAAGGTAGTTGTACCTTATTAATGCTGCACACACACATAAAGACGACTTCACAGAATAGACCTGCAGCAGCAGCCTGCCCTCCTAAGAGCCACATGCTACGATGGACTATTTATCTTAAAATCCTATTAGCTATTTGCCTACTCCTATTTCCTACAATAAAAAGCTATTAGCTCATCACTACTCTCCAGCCATCAGAGCTAAGTAACATTCATATTCTTTGTCTGCTGTTTCAAGAGAAAGCAGCAAACTGACCTCTGTGGCAGCCCAGATCAAGAGACATTTTCTTTAGCACGTTGCTGGCATTCACACTGCCATGTAAAAGCCTTGTCTAGAGACATAAGCTTTGCCTTGTGAGATGCCCAAAGCTATTCAGTACCAGCTGGCACCTTCCAAAATCCTCAGTTTGTTCAGAATTGTTCCAACTCCTCTGAAGTAAAGGAGGGGCAGGTAAAGGACTCCTTAAAAAAGGAACAAGGAAGTTTCCCATTCCATCTTCAGCTCCAACACATTCTCCACATGCCTTTGATTCATCGGTTTCCTTTAATGTTATGGTTTCAAAAGTGTTAAATTATACTAAACGCAACAAAACCTACAAAGGCAGGACCATGACAATTTGGTGTACAACTGCTTGCTATTCATAGTTATAGTAGAGTTCCAGGGAATCAGATTTTCCTGATAATCCAAGCTGAAACTGAGTTTGTCCAAATAAGAAAGGTGGATAATCACTACTTGATACCACAAGTAGACCAACAGTCATTTGACTTGACTGGTCATCCCTTCACAGAGAGCATAAAAAAACCAAAATAGACATGAAATCCAATGAAGACTAGTGATACATGAAACAAAGGCAAAAAGTGGAAGAATCTCAAAAGCAATTCTAATTGAAGTAATTCAAGTGACACCAGTCCTTACTGTGAAGTTATCACCACATTGGTATTACAAGAGGCATATTCATCAAACCTAGAGCACTGCAGCAGGCACTGTAAGGACATTTCCATGCCTACCTCTGAGTTTATACTCATGGGTTTTGCTGGAGTGGCATCCTCATATCCAGTGAAGAAGCTGTGAGAAGAGTCATACTGGGAGCAGTGGAAGAAAGGCTAGTTCCATCCACCCCAAAAATCAGGTCTGCAAAACAGAATGAATAGAGCACCTCCACCCTCTGGTACAAAAGACTAAGCTAAGGAGACAGCTCTTCAAGCTTGTAGAGGAACTTGATCCCTGAAGTGTTTTCATTGCTAGTTTTCTTGGGTGAAACCTAGTCCCTAAAAACATTTTATCCTGCACAAGCATCCAGCAATGAGTGGTGAAGAGCAGTTCATTTCCTGCTAAGTGTCTTTCAGAAGGGCTGTAAACTACATGGTGAGAGTAGTAATTGCGGCAACCTAGGCTGAGCTGCAAAGACAACCCCCTTCCTTTTCAATTGAAGGAAACCTCTGTCTGACCTAGAATATGCCTAGTGACTGTAACTCCAAGTTTAGGGAACCCAAGTTTAAATCAATTCACTCTGGATCCAGAACTGGACTTGATCTGCCCTTTGTCCTCAGACCAACTAAACACTAGGCAGACACTTTAGTGACCTGTGTTATAAGTCAAAGACAATGCCAGCTCTGCAGTTCTTTGCTAAGGTTCTGCTCATCAAAAAGCTTCATTGGTTTGTGTGCATCGCCCATCTGCACAACCAAGCCATGTTTCCTTAATCCAAGGCTTGCCAGGCATGACCGCTTAAAAGCCTCACAAGAACTCAGCTCTACCTGGTGAGCACATCCCTTCCTTCACCTTGCTAAAGACTGCAGCTAGATTGTTAGCTCTAGTGTTTCCTAAGTACCACAGCGGCCTCTTCCAAGAGGCAGTTAGATGCAGAAACAAACAAACATATAGTGGGGATTCCAGGAAGAGTCTGGAATTAGACAGACAGGTGGCACAGCCAGCTGCAAGTTATTTAAATCCTGTTCTTTCTCCAATATCTGTGCTGCAGCTCCTTCAATAGAGGATGAAACAAGACTTGGAGATCACAGGTAATGGCCTTAGCTTATTGCTCTACCTGCTACTCTTTGGATACTCAGGTGCTGCTCCAAGTACATCACTGAGGCAGGAGAATCAGAAGCTACAGGAAGACAGAGCTTTTCAGCTGCACCCCAGCACTGCACAGCTGTCTGGAATGCAGATCAGGGCTGGCCATGCCCAGCCAGCACAAAGGATGCACCAGAGCACAGCCCTGCCAGTACCAACTGCAGCTGGGCTTGAAGCTGAACTTCATGGTCTTCAGGAGACCATAACTCAGAACAGACTCACCATTGCCCTTTTCCTTCAAGCGCCATTCCTGGAGTTAGTCTTTTTTCTCTGGCCAGAGAGGCTGCCAGGGCATAAAGAAATAAATGGGGAATAGGAGATGACACTCAAGCAGATTTCACTGTACTCACTGCATTAGCAGCTGGCTTTGCACCAAGGGGTGAACACTATGGACAAAGGGAAAAGATGTTGGTCAAGTCTGCCACTAACCCAGCATAGGTGTTCAAGGTATGTAACAGCCAGCAAGGCAAAAACACCAAGTACAATAGATTTTCCTGAGCTTGATATTTTTTCCTAGGACAGAGCACTAAAAATAAAAAGTTTAATTTAGTCTTTGGATTCTTTAGTGCTTCTGCAGCACAAACAAGAATATAGTTTCAGCAGGGCACGAAGCAAGTTCTTGAACTTGCAGATTGCTGCACTAACTCTTGCTAGGATGCACTTGGACAGCCACAGATTGTTGCAATCCAAGAACTAGTAGTCAAAGCAGCACCACACACAGTACCAGGCAGTCTCAGCAGCAGCTCTCTTGCAGGCAGCCTGGCACAACTCAAACACCAAAAGCATAGGGCAGTTCTGACCAAAGTGGTGGAAATGTCATCTCTCAGACTGCTAATGGAAATCTCTTCTCCCACCTATAATGGAAAGAATGAAGGAGGATGTTTAGGATTGTAGCAAGTGGCCAAGAAGCATCATGGTCTGAGGTGTGAACAGAACTCTAGATGCTTATGAAAGAGTGGTTGATAAGTGGTGACAAAGGAGTCTCTGCTCTTCATTCCCACTGCCAAACGGGCCATTTTTGCATATTGCAAAAAATGCATATTGCTGTGTAACAATTATAAGAAACTTATACAAAAATGGGACAGGAATGGCCTGAGATTGCTCCCATGAAGGTGAAAGAAAAAATATATCTGTAATTGAAATACACTGGCAAGAACTTGCAGATGCAGAGAAGCAGAACTTGCAAGCAAGCCTGCATCACTTTGAAGTAGTCAAGACTTGAAAAAACAGTGAGATATTCAGGACAAGCAACACGCAAGCTGAAGGCTTGATGGCATTCTCCATTGCTGGTGGCAAAACTGGTAGCAGGAAGGGACTGGCGCTGAACTAGCTAGATCTCCACAAAGATCTAGATAGACCTGTCTCCTTTTATTCTCAGCCTGAGGGGACATCATCCACAAAGTGAGAAAGGGCCCAAGGAGAGAGCAATAGGGGATAGTTGTCCAAATTTGGTCTGAAAAACGGGAAAGGGAAGAGATGCATCTTGTAAAACACACCACAGAAGGCTTCCTAGAGAAGGAAGGGAATGCCTATGGAGGACAGTGCCCAAGCAGTAAGAGTAGAACATAACAGGAAACACTAACATTGAAGTCTATTGACAAATCAAGGGGCAGAAATGGGCTCTTTTGGAAAAAAAAATATGCAGGAGCTTGAATAGCAAGGTTTTTGTAAGAAAGAGCTGCCAGAAGAGAAGGACAGCTGAAGGAGAATAAAGTCATGGAAATGAATAAATACAGCAAGTCCAGAAGATGGGAGGTAGTTTTGATGATATCCAAGAAAGAGAGCAGAAAGGAGAGCACATCATCTTACTTTTCTTTTTAGACCTAAAAAGAGATAGGATTTTGGTCAGAAAAAGTAGTGAAGGCAGAAGGATGTTTGGAGTGACTCAAAGTGGCAAGTAGACAATTGTGACTGAACCCCATGCCAGCAAGTAAGCTGGAAAAGAAAACTTACTTAGTAGGTAAAAGTAGGGGCAACACAATAGAACAAGATCAGCATGTGCTGGTCAGCAATGGAGCTTGAGATCCTCCTTCAAAGAGCAGAGGAAACCAAGACTGGAATGAACCAGGATAGGGGATCAACAAATACCACACTGCAACAGGACAAGGAGGCTAGAAGATCAAGCTGAACGGGGCTGAGAAGTAATAACCAGAAGGACAGACACCAAAGAGACACGAGGATGCTGAATCAAGACAGAGTGGCAAAAACACTGAGCAAAGGAATGTGCAGCCAACTGGCAAGAGCAAAACAGCCAGTAGCAATAGCAAGTGGGAAAAGCAATGAGGCTGTTTTCCAGTGAAAAGATGTTCTCCTGCCAGCACCAAGAAAGCACCAGTTGGCAAACAGCTCCAGCATAAAAGCCTTTGCTGGAAACATTTACTGCTTGATCCTGAAGATTCCTGAGCATCATGAACATCTAGGCAAAGTGCATCAGCAGTGCTGTGCTCAGGGTGCCACTTATAAAGGGGCAATGCCAGGCAGAACTTGTGCTGAACTGAAATGTTCTAGGTTCGAGGTGTTCAGAGTCATTCCCAGGACAGCTCAAGTCTGAGCTCTGGCTAAGCCCCCCTTCCCTGGCTGCAGTCCTCCCCCGCCACACAAACCTCTGCTATTGACATCTGCACAAGACATGAGCTACATCTGCTACGTGGAGAAAAGCTCTTGCCTCCCTGCCCAGCACTCGGGCTTGTCTGTGCCACCTTCCTGCAGTTCCCATTCTCTGCTTTGGTTTAGCATTCCCTTCTCCATTACAGTTAGCCGTCACTTCTGTTCACTTCAGGACTCCTTCCTGAGGCAAGGCAAGTTTATTTGCTGTCTCACTGATGCTCCCAAGGTTGTTCCATCCAGTGTCATGATCCACGATGGGAAACATGGATCACACAGTGCTTAAAGTGCTGAGCCCCTTGTTAGCAAATTGTGACCAGTGAATGCCATCATTAAAAATCATTAACCTCCTGATGGCCACACATGAATGTGTATAAACATCTGCCCTCTCCTGGTCAGAACAAGAAATGTTGAGCTCTTTTCTCCCCCGACTCCCTGCACAGTGGCAGGGTGGAACTGTAAACAGAACAAGTGCTTCCCTGACAGCCAGTTTTGATGCTCCAGACTCATAATGCTCCTTGCAAAAAGGGGAGGCCTGCACAGAATATATTTTACACCTTTGAGCAAATTAGCATGGCTAAAGTGTCTTTCCTTACAGATGTTTGCATTGTAAGAGCCCTACATAAATTACAACATCCACAGGTCAGCAATAAGGAAACCATAAAGCAGCTTTCACTCAGCAAGGCACAGACCTGCTCCAAGTGCACATTTTCTCTAGGCAATAGCTTTAGCAGGCATACAAAATCTTAAAACACTACCAGTCATCCTTAAACAAGGCTACACTGGGCTACTAGCAGAGAGTACAGTGAGCAAGCTGTCTTCTTAGGTTGTCTTTAGCAGCTCGTTTCCATAGTGCAATATTTCAGTGTGTTCAACAACAAGGTCTTAACCCCCTTCAGGTTTTGTGAAGGCAGATGTCAGGGTACCAGTTTTCCTGCAGGACTGGAGAGCCTGGTGCTCCCTGGTGTCAGGCAGTGTGAATCAACCCCTGTACAAAAGCATACATGAGTACAGCAGCATGAACAGAGCTCCCCTTTGGGCTCTTCTACAAACATGTGGCTCCCAACACACACCAGGGTGGCACTTCCCAGAGATGGGAGCAGATTATGGATGATTGCATCCAGCCCTCCCACCAGGGTAGACAAGGAGACCTGCTCGTATCTGCGGCAAGGTTAACACCATCTGCTCTTCTTACTGGGCCAGATCATTATCTTTGCTGTTCCAGTTTGTTTAAATTGGCATCACATACCAGTCCTCTCACATGCACCCGTCGTGAGAATTCAAGGAAATCAGATACAAGGGTCTGCAGCAGCCCCAAGCCACACAGCAACTGACTTCTCACCTACAGACTGCCAGAAAAGACCAGGAGATTCCAGTTGCAGTTCCCTTAGCAAACAGCCCTGCAACACATGTATATTTATTTAAATGCATTACAGATATTGCCACAAACAAAGAGTTCCAAGCACCACAGATACACAAGGAGGCAATCACCCATTATTTCTGCCTGATCCAGGCCTCGCAATCCCCATCCTGATTAAATTACTGAAGGCAGGATTATCAGCAAGATAATCAGCTGCAGTGTCTAATCCGGATAACTCAGCATTACTGGGCCTCACAACATGGGATTTCACTGACCACCAAGCCAGGGCATTCCAGAGCTTTACTCTCATTTCTACCAGTTAAAGGATTCAAATATCCAAACAAGAGTTCTCTGCAGAGGAATGGTAGTATGGCTGGGCTAAGGCTTTCGACAGGTATTCTCAATTAATTCAAATGCAATAGCTTAGATTTTAAAGAAAACTGCCACAGTTCTGAAAGACCACAGTGCTCACAGATGTAACAGGATTCCAAGAATATCAGTTATTTGTCTGAGCATCTCCCTATGCACTTAAAGGCTGCAGAATACCCTCCTTTGTGCATTAAAGCCTCCAAATCTGTACAAATCTTTCTGCTCAATCTGTCCCAGAGCAACGGGATGATCAAGACAGCTTTTTGGTCTGGAACCCTCTCCTGGTCCTCCTCCAAGCTTTCCATTTCCTCAGCCTTAGCCTTGCTGTTTGTGCTTGCAGAAAGCCTTAAGACCTCCTGAGGGAGGAATCCCAGGGAGACCCTGGAGATGGATCACATCCTAAAAGTTAGGACTAGTTTGCACTTTGTGGACTAGTACCTGGACAAAGGCAAGTGTCTGACAATGCTCATCTTGCAGGCATGAGTGGGTGTGAATGCTCCACTTCTGCTTCCCCTCACTTGAACACCTTCCCTTCCCATATTTTCCAAGTTTGCCATTCTGTGAGGAAGGCAAAAAGCAAAGCTGCTCAGGGATGCTGTGAAAACGAGGTGCAGCTTTGGGCATCTGAAACTTGGCCAGCTGCTGCACCACACAGCAAAAGTTGATGCCCAGGTGGGGTTTTGTTCAGCAGCAAACTGGCCTGGATCAGGCACAAAGGCAGAAAATGCACCTGATCTTTCACAAGTCCTGCTTTGTTTCCAAACAGCATGAGAGGGCATTTTAATGTCTCTTCTGGAGACCTGCACAGCCTGAAAGCTTTAAAAATGAATCACTTAGATGCTTTCAGCACCTTCATCAAAGGCCCTAGCAGCCCCTTCTTGCCCTCCCATGGAGGGTTTGATATCCTTTTAGGAAAAGGCTGAAGCTGTCCTTGCACAAAGCTGCTTTTCAGAGGGACATCATGGTGCCTCTGAGCACATCAGACACCTCCAGGCTCCCCCCTTGCACATACCTATCAATAGTCACAGCTCAGATTTTCCCAAGCAGCTCACAGAATAGTCTCTGCAGGCACATGGCTTTTGTGAATCATGTTTCTAATATGCCCTTGTCACAGACAAAACAGTCTTGATTCAGGAAACATGACTTATTGACAATTAGCTGTAACCTTTAATTCATTGGATTGGATATTGATAAACAGACTACAAACAATTAACGGTTTAGGAAAAAATCTCTTCCCCCTTCCTAGTCTCCACATCCCTCCTTTTCCCTGAAGCCCTCCCAGCACTGCTGCTGAGGCCACAGGCAGTACAGGAGGCTGGGGATGGCACATGGGGGTTTCTTTCTGCAGCTTCTTCCTCATCTCCTCTGCTCCAGTTGCAGGTCCCCCCATAGCCCCCTAAGGCATCCTAACCCTGCCATGGGTCTACCACAAACACAGCCTCTAAGGGCATCACCAGCCCCAGCTCCCAGCTGACACCCTCTGGGCAATCCTGCTCCTTTATGGGGTGCCACAGTGAGGCACATTCAGCTCATCTCCAGCTAGCCAGGCCAGACAGAGAAGAGCGCTAGGGAAGAAGTAGTTTTCATCTGTTCTCAGCCCGACACGTTGCCAACTGTCATCAACTCACATTCATCCCCAAGAGCAAGATCATGCAATATTCTCTCTCCATGTTCAGGTCTCAAAAGTCAATGAGTGCTGTCATTTCAAAAGCAAAAACAAATCTTACCTCCCACCAGCCAACATGGCTAGGTATCTTAACCAAATCTTTTTGCATTGAGGACTAAAATCTGCCAGACCTAAAGCACTGCTACTGGTTTTAGCCCATCTCAACAGCACCCTTCAAGGCATCAGCAGTGGGAGGCAGGAACAGCCCTGGAGCACATGACCAGGTCAGGCCATTCTCAGGCTTTGCCAGCATTTATAGGCAAGCTGCTCATTGCACCCCTACACACAATAAGTAGAACAAGAACAGTTCAAAAAAACACAAAGACACCTTGCTATCATAATTTAAGTCATCCAGCAAAAGTTCCAGCAAAGGAGCTCCCACTCTTCCACTTGGTAATAAAAACCAGTAGGTAAGAAAGCCCATAAGGAGTGTTGAAAAATCACCCCAAAATGTGTAGAGAAGGCTGCAAAATCCCAAAGGGAGAAGGTGATTGGAGAGAAAAGGTGATGGCTTTCACTTTCATGCTCTAGATCCTGGGAATTTAGAAGCCAAAACCTCTGATTTCTGCCCACTGGTCTCAGCCCACTGCCATTGATGTGCTAATCAGGCTCTGCAGAGAGCAATGAAAAATGCACACACCACCTGTGGCTCAAAGCTACCCAAAATTCTTATTTCAAGAATAACAGCATCAGCCTCCCCTGCAGTTTGTGATTTAGTTCTCCAGGGTTTTTGTTTTCATTTCTAAGGACTCATATACCCACAGGGAAGCTCTCCCTGGGTCCACACTCTCAAAGCAGCTTGCATGAAAGCCCCACTGTAAGACATGAGACAAGCAGCTGCTGCTCTCATCTGTATCTGGGGAAGCGCATCAAAAGATAGATGGTATAATCATGCCACACAGCTACACATGTAGCTGCATAGAGTCAAAAAATATAGCAGTGAGTTGAAATTTGAGATCTAAGCAACGTTTGAGGTGGACATTGGCTTAAAATCACTGATATGAGCCGGAGAAGCAAGTTTTTCCATGACATTTTTGTTTCTTTAGAAGACTGAGGGAATGCAGTACATGCTGCATAATGAAAGCTTTTAAAATACAGTAAGCCAAAATTGGGCTGCACTGGGTAAGTACTCACTGATGCTGACACCCTAGAGAGCATTGCTGCATGGCTTGCACTTCTAACAAGCTGGACACTTTGTTGAGGCAACAAAGACTTTGAGAATAGAGACTAGGACACTTAGAGATGTCAGCATTAACAAAAAGCAAAGCACAGGTGCGCTTCACAGATGCCTCACATTGTTTAGCCCAGTGAAGCCATTTGTGTAAGCATTTTATGCAGGGATAATCTAGAAAGATGAGTGCTCAGGAGTCAGGAAAAAGGAGACAAGACACTTAACACAGGGTACCCCATCTCCTTCTACCACTACCCCACTCCCATCATGGGCAAATAGAAAGGGAAGCACAAGACTTGTTTGCATCTTGCACCACTTTTATAAGAGCTCATGAGAGAAGTTGAGAAAAGTGTCTGTGACAGCTTATTGGGCAGCTCTTTGAACTTCAAGCATTCTAGAGATAAGAGAAGGTCTATATTTCCAGACTCTTGTATTTAAACCTCCTGAGATACATAGAAAGGAGAAAGTATCTTCATTCAGACCCAACTCCACACCATGCCACAGGCCAAACTCCACTCTTACTTGGGTATTAGAGGCAGAGATATCTTCCCTCCCTTCTGGCTGGGCTCATCCAGGACAGCATTGAAGGCACCACAACCTTCCCCACAAGCGGTCAGATGCACAGTTATAATATCAGACCACACATACTGGCTGCCTGAAGTGTGAACCATCAGAGAACAGGACCCAGGTCAACATCATGAAGCACCCAAGCTGAACCAACACCTCTGTACTGCACCACAGACAGCTTATATCACTCTATGATACCACCACACCACAAAAATGCCTGCAACACAGACCTGTCAGTGCTGGAAAGTATTAGAGCCTGTTACAAGTAATCAGCTTAAAGGTCCTGGACTGACTAGAGCTACATACTGTAAGTCTGCCTCAAGTCCATCCATATGCCATTTCCTAGACACACCAGCACTGCTAAGCATGGGTCCCATTGATGAGCACAGGCTCTCAACACACAGACTACACACTCAAGTAAGGATATAACAGGATATAATAATCTTGATCAAGAGGTAGTCATCTTGGCTGGGGTGACCTCCTGGCCTTACAGCATGCACCTCTCCTTCCCTGCAAGGTATCTTACAAGGGATTGTGACAACTGCTGGTGTCCCATTTGCTATTGAGACTACTGAACACAAAGATCCCAAAAGATGCTGCACTGTTATTGCTGACCAAGACAACAGTATCACACAATAAATGAACAGCTTCAGACAAGCCAAACCCAACAGCATTTCCAAGATTGTTTGCCTTGAAGAACACCCAGATCTCTCTACCTACTGCTCAACTCACCCAAAACCAAACACCTTTTAGGCTGTCAGGCAACAGTACTTACAAGCTCTCCTTGCTTTATTAAGTTTATTCTTTCAGAGAGAAAGAGAAGCACATAACTTGTTATTCCAAATGCCCATAATATTGCCTCTGGCTTCCAACCCTGGCATTTGCAAGCCAACCCTCACCTTTTATCTTATTCATTTTACAAATTTGCTTACAGCTTTGCTGTTTTCTCCAGGAAAAAAAAAAAGCTGAATGGAAAGAGCATATGCACATATATATGCACACAAGCACTATTTCCATATTCTCTGCATGGCAATTACCCTATTTCTCATTCACAAGACAGGGTTTAACTCATATCCAAACCCCAGAGCCTGCCAAAGGCTTCTCAGGAAGCCAGGCCCAAAGCACCGTGCTGCTCTCCCCCCACATTCACCAAGCACTGTTCCTTATAAAGACTCACTTACATTGCTTCTTGGCCTGTTGCTGACCATCCTCTGCCTCCAGTTCATAGTCTTCCTCTGCCTGAAGAACTATAGTCCTTGCAGATCATCACAGCCTCTCAGGGAGCACAAAAATGGGCCAGCCAAACCAACCCTCCTGTAGGCCCCTTTGCTCTTTTATAGCAGTGCTGTCCCAGCTGGCTGCTAAGGCAGATTGACCTCACCTGCTTGCTGCTGTACACAGGTGTTACTGATCAGTCAGTGAGCAGTACTGAAGGCCGCAGTGACCCTGACGTGTAGGCCATCTTGGACCAAGAAGTTCTCAGGTTTGTAAAGAAGGTCAGGATTCCTGTGAAGAACTGAAGATACTTTTTTTCCTTTTATTTCACTTTGCTGTGTACTAGAGGTCGGTGGAAGGAGGACAGTACTGCTATGCATCTTTCTGCAGTTTTCAGTTGTCACTGCAAATACTCTATTTTGAAGACAGAGCAAGAAAGTGAGAGCTTGTGTCTATCACAAGACTAGTCTTCCTCCACGTATCATCTGTGTGTTCAGGGCAGTGAGTTGCTTTTTAACTGTGGGCAAATTCCCCATCTGGCCACTGGCATTTCTAATGACTCCTGATCATTTTAGTTTGAGCAGCAGGTGCTCAGCTCCCTGGTAAATCAGGCTCCAGCTCCAAGTAAATTAGTGGATGATGAGTTTGGACATGGCATGGGAGTGTCCAGGAGCTGGCTGTGCAGTAGGACATAAGACCCACGCACTAGCTCTGACCTTGAGCTGAGCTGAGGAAGAGAGTGCCTGTGTTGGTTTGTGTCAGGACTAAGGACACAAGAACCTGCCTAGCTGTGTCCTAACAGACCTGGAGATAGCCTGGAGCTGCCTGCACTTGAGTGTGTGGATAACCCATGCTGGTCTCGAAAAGAGAGCTTGTCTTTGGTAAATTTTGCATTTTCTGTAGCTCTCTTTATCTTAAGATATGTAAACCACAAAAAAATACTAGGAAATATGGGAAATCATTTAGCAAATAGAACAGTCAGTCTTATTTCTTTGTTCATTGTAGCAGGTGTGCTCTCTGGTATTAATGCTTGCATAAGGAACATTAGAGCTGCACTTAGCAGCAGCTTCAGTGGCAGCACTTCCCACTATTGATTGCTACCATTCAAACTCAGCTCTAATGCATGTCAGCAGACAAGCTAGGAGGTAACTAAATCCCCTTGGGAACAATGACTTATTATCACTCTCTTCAGGTGAACCTAGAGGAAATACTATATATATTTAACAGAAATTCCTGGCTTTAACTGACTGCAAAGGAATTTCATTGGTTGCAGAAGTACAAAGCAACATAATCCCTCACTCCCTAGAATGAAGATCAGGTGCTAGAAATGATTTATGCGTACAAGAAATTATTTGATAAACACATTCATGAACTTGTTTGGTTATTCAATTCCCTGGCTCTTCCCCTCCCTGTCCTACCACTGAAATTCAGGCTGGCAAAAATGGGCATTTGCATCAAAAAGAGAACAGATATTTTCCCCATAGTTAACCCAGCTCTCAGAAGAATGCCAGATGTGTGAAAGGACAAGGCCACAGGCAGAGAATGCCAGAAAGTTATTCCTAATGAGAACTGGGAGACTGCAGTACTGCTATGAGATATGATCCTTATTAGATTTCTAAGCATAGTGGATGCTTCCAAACTGGAGAATGTTGTGCAATTGAGAGATACCGGAGCTGGCTCTAAATGAGCTCTTCTCCAAAACAGAAGCTGCATGTGGTCTAATTAGTCCCACTGAAAAAAAAAACGAGCAAATCAGCTCGTGTGGAGTGCTGCAGCAACAGAGCTGCCTCGTCTGCAATTGCTGAGCTGGTCCTGCGTGGAGCTGTGCTGAGCTGTGCAGACACATCAGCTCTCTCTTTACCAAGGCACTGTGTTTCTTGGGAAGGATAGACTCAGTGCTACACAGGATGCAGCAGCTCTCCTTGCTGGAGGTGCTTGGTAGAAGAGCAAGGTCCTCTTTCCAAGCCAAGTACAGACTGTGAGGTATTTGAGACAAAGTGTGTCCTGACTCCCCAGCGTCTGGAGATGGGCCCTTCACTGTATTAAAGCAGGTCAGAGCACTTGATGTTTGTAAAGTGCCTTGCTAAAGCACTTACTGAGGAGAGTGCTCAGTAAGAGAGCAGTAACTACTGAAATAGAAACAGCACTTGGAGCTGAAGGACCTGTGCGCACTCAGGTCACAGGAGTCCATGTGGTTCAATGTGGATCCAATCAACCAGTGAGGTATTGTAAGACAGCAGCATCACAGGACATAGCAAGTGTACTGAGGGACTAGGCCTGGCAATATTAAAACTGATTTCTTTTAACTCAGTTCAGTGGAAGTACTATAACTGATGCACTGCTTTTTAGGTGGCTTGCATATATATATATATTTTTTTATTTTGGTAAAAGGGATATTTTTCTGACTATTTTTTAAACTTTCATGGTTGTGTGGACTTATATTAGAGAGGGTAGGCAGAAGAAGTGCACTTTGTCTTGAAGTGAAAGGATTTGAGCTGACTCTTAGCATTCAAAGCACAGCCTGCTTCCCAAGAAATCCAAACGCTCCCATTAGCACCATGCAGCTCTGAAGCTGACTGCAGGTTTTCATAACCCTGGTTTGCACTTTTCCAGCATTGCTCAGTTGTTCACAAATCTTGGCTTCCTGTAACCTGTCTTGTCTCCTGCAATAAGGTCCAAACTCACTCAACTCCCCACAAGACAGGAGGAGGACTACAGAGGAGGAGCAGAAAAATAAAACTTCAGGAGTGTATCAAGGACGTAAAGACTACAGCTAGGCGCCCTTGTCTGCTCTACAGCGCTCTGCTTGCTGTCTTCCCAGGACAGATTTCTTTTATTCATTAACAAATACACTTGTCTGGGCTAGGAAACAGGACATGTAATAGGCCATGTTCTCTGAGGGGAGCCCAGCCTGGAAGAACACCCGTGTCTATTATGTTTCAGCATTTAGCATAATTCACTCATAAATCTGTGGCCTTTGTTAAAAACCCATCAACTGGAGCATACATGAGTCTAGTCCTGTTCCCAGTGACATCAGGATAAGATACGGAATCTTTTCAACCACAGAGTATAGCAAGCCATAAATAGGAAAAAGCAGACTGTAGGCTTATTTTGATCACATCTCTCTTCTCCAGAAAGCACACTAAATATTCATTTTTGTGGCAATTTATTTCCTGAGTTGCTGTTCAGAAATAACTCAAGCACTGACACGTTAACTGAGTTCCACAGCTGTTTGCACTAATGCAGCATCAGCTACCTGGGCACGCAGGCTCGAGCAGCAGCAGATGAAGAGCTCTCCAGCCTGGAGAAGTACCCACTGTCCACGTACCTACACCACACTGGTAACTTGTGTCCCGCTCCTGGCCTTGACAGTCACACCGCTGAGTTCTGGTCTGCTAAATGTACTGGGAAGTTAACAGGCTGGAGGATTCACCAAGTTGTCTCCATAGCTTACTTTTACTTGGGAGAGCCTGATTTCTGTGCATGCCGTGCCACTGCACCCTCGGTAGAAGTGTGCATCAGAACAGCAAGCCAGTTCCTCTGAATTATTTACACCAACTCACATGAACTTGCATTTCTCTTCCTTTTTTGCACAGTCACCACGATGCTTGTCTCTCTGCAAATAAACTGGAGAGACAGACGACAGAGATGATGAGGTTGACCTAGGTGATTAGAACAAAATATGGCAAGGCATTTAACCAGCTCATTTCAGCAGCACTTCCTTGCTCTGCTAGTTCATTGCTGTGTAGCAGAACACCTCTAGAGAGTTTATTTCAAGATCCTTGTGGTCCTTTCAGTGTTCCTGTGTGGCACAGACATGGTCCGACGGAGAAACAGGCAGAAGGGACTAGTTCAGCAGCAGTTGCTCTCAGTTTCTCCTGCTGGGCTGGGCTGCACAACGAGTGCCTTCAGCACAGGTTTTGATTTGGAACAGAGCCATGCCTCGGAGACAGAACAAGTAAAGAACTAACCTGATGACATATGCCCTGAGAAGCCTATCAGCTCGATAGTCAGAATGGGCAGGAAGGATTGAGGACCATTGGGTTCAGTCTCTAGATTTGCCTTGAACTGATTGACTCACGCTGCTTCTGCAGATCTTCTCTAACCATTTCCTCTGTTGCTCCCTCCATTTGTATCAGCAGCAGAGATGATGCCCCCCATATTCGTTCACTTCTTTCTGTTGAGCAAATCAGCTGTCCGGGGAGTGAATGAGCGTGTGTTCCTCTACCTCGTAAGGTCAGTGAGACAAAAACAACCCCCCAAAGCCTGCTACATTCAGCTTTGCTCAGCCAGAAGCATGGTGCTGAGCCAGGAGCAGTAATAACAGGAAAACACAATAGTTCCTCAGAACAGCCCTAAAATAATAGACCTGAAGTGGGGGGAGGGATGGAGGACAATTTTATTACTATTCTAAAAACATTCAAAGGAAATAAATCAGTATGCATTTGACAGAGAGTTCTCAAAAGCCAAAGTGTGCTAAATATAAAGCTGAATTTCTCCAAACACAAAACGTGTCAGCAAGAGGTCCTTGGCACAGCGACTTCTTAAAATCTGTATGTTTTTCTTCTTTGGTTTGTTTTTGACCCCCTTTTTCCTTCTTTAGCCTTTGCCCCTTCTGGTTGTTTTCACTATTGGAGAGCTCACTGGAGCGATTGGATGGGAGTAACTTTGTGAGTTATGTGACAATGTTAAGAGTCCATTAGTTCACCCCAAGCAAGGCTGGCAGGCGGAAGATGATGTTCTTGCTGCAGTTAAAAGTAGGCTATTTGCATGCTGAATATTTTTAATCACTGAGCAATGCCAAGAGAATATGAACATCATTGCACTCAGTTACCCAGTGACCTTTTAAACACACTTGCTTTAATACAACACAAAACAGCAAAATGTTTCCAGCAAAGAAAAAAAGTGTACAGAAATGTTTTTAGATAACATGACCGAGGAGAGCTAGATTTAAGCACCTTTACACCTGCCACGGAGGGCAGCTGTGCAACCTTCAGGAATCTAAAGGAGTCCTAAGGCATTATCAATTGTTTTTACTTCTGTCCCCAGATCTACCAGACAATTTAATGAATAGATCCCAGGCTGCTTGCCACTGGTGCATGTTTGGCAAATAGCAGTAAGGGGGCATGTTGGGTGAAAGCAATTTCTCTGTAGACTGCCCCCAAACTAGGACCTGTGGATCACTTCTCATGACCCACTACCTTTGCCAAGAACGGCTAAAGCCACAGATATCAGGAGTGAGTGCTGTTTTTCAATGCATTAGTCACTCTGTGTATTTGTAGCAGAGAGAAACCTGTCTCTCAGTTATTATTACCCTCAGAAAAGAGACCAAAGAGTAGAAAGGCACAGAATTTGGATGCCCTGTCAAGCCCTGAACTGCCAAATCTCACATTAAGGTTACTTCCACTGGAACAAGGCAATTGGCCAAAGTCAAAGAACTTAGATCAAAATTAAAAGCAATTTCTCAGAGTGATATGAGGACAGCAGACAAAACAGATCTCTAAAGAACAGTTCTTCCAATGGCTTTTTGGAACCAGCTCTTGCATAAGGTATCGAATGGTGAAACTCTCTCCAGCATTTTGCGCGGTCTGCTTCAACGAGAGCGACTGTTAATGCTCAGTTGCAGTTTTCTGGCTGCAGCAAAAGCATTTCTCTGTGCTGGAGTAGAGGAAAAAAAGGCAGAACCCTATTTATCACAGCCAGCCAGAAGTGATCAAGGCAACACATAATGTGCTTGAAGGAGCAGAAAGTCTGCAGGCTTTCACAAAGCTACAGAGTTGTTTGTTGTTTGCTTCTCCTTCACCTACCAGCACATCCCCTCTCACCAGAACAGCAGAGAGGTAAATATCCCCTCTCTTGACTAGCATTTCCATCAGTTCTGCAGCAACTCGCATGTTCTCCCAAGCAGGGACTGGGTCTCCCAAAAGAAGCTCCGAGGAACTGGTGAAAGCAGGTGCTTTTCTCATGTGCTAGTGGCCTGAAGCCCTAGGGAAAGAGCAAAGATAAAAGCTTGTCCCAAGAGTAGGACAAGAGGGACACCCACATGGGCACACTGAGCAATGACAGAGGAATTTCTAAAGGGCACTTCTTCATTTTTGATGCCTTGCAGCATGAGCTTCTTGGCTGGATCTCCCCTCCACCGGAGCAGTGTAGGAGGGCAGTGTTATATGGACAAATATATGAGGCCTCCTACTTAGTTACTTACACGGCCAGTCTCCCACTAATTGTCCCCATCCTTTTTCAAGAGGGGGCTCTGCCAAGAGACAGAAGCCAGCATGGAGTTAGAAAATGGGTAAAAGCCAAAAAACCTTTCTTCTTTCCTCATGTTACCCAATCTGGCAGCGTGTGCAGAACAGAAGTCGCATTGAGAGTTGAGCTGACAGCACTGACCTCTCTCCCTTTGACATCAGTGGGGAGGGAGTCTGAACGAAGACACTTCATTGCTAGTTTAAAGCAAAACCCCTCTATGTTAAATGTTTGCCAAATCACCTAATTCTTCTCTTTTAACCCCTGTGGGTAAGGTAGTCTGAAATACCTGTGTGAAGGATTTTTAAGAACGCCCCCAAGACAGAAAGCGTTACATAGAAATGTGCAAGGTGGAGCGAGAAATCTAAAGGCCTTTGGTACCAAAACTGTCTCAGTGCTTTGAAAGCCCATTCGCTACCTACGCAATTTGAAAGTCTGTCCTAGCACACACTGCAAGGCGAGGGGAAATGGTAAAAGGAGGTGGAAATAAAGCCTCTGGTGTTCTCCAGTGTAAAAAGCAGACACCATCTCTCTGAGTTGGCAACCTGCCTCTAAGTTGAACCATGAAGTGTGTGAATCAGCAAATGCCAGACAGATTCAAAACCACCTGGAGTTTAGGATTCTGCTTCCTTGGAAGACCAAGGGTCCAGTCAAAGGACCATAAGTGTTCTCAGAGTTACCTGTGAGCCTGAGAAAGCGGCAAACCTCCTCTCTCCCCAGATATACACACATTTTCCTCATAATGCATTAAGAACAAGATAGATACTTTTCAAAACATTTTTTTAATTAAAAACAACAACAAAAAAAAGGAGCACACACCAGAGCTTGACCTGGCCTAGCCAAGCTGCTGGTCACCAGGATGCTGAAGTGGCACGAGGAAGGCCGAGCTGTTTCCTGCGCAGGTCGGGAGCGCCGGCACGGACGCGGGGACTCGCAGCGGGAGGCTCCCGCTCTGCCTGCGGGGCTGCTGCTGCTGCTGGGTGCTGAGCGCCTCTCCCTCGCAGGGTGAAGGGAAATACCATCCAGGAGCCACAACTCTTTTCCCAACGGATGAATCGCTGAAAGTCCCAGGGGCTTGGGAGAAAACAAATGAAGCGTAACAAAACAAAAACCCCACAAAACATTTCAATGAATTGGCATTTTCCAGCCATTTCTGGAGACACTTCCCAGTCGGCTCTCCTGTCTCTCCCTGCAGCTTACACAAGCTTCAACAGACACTCATCTTTGGCAACAGCCACGTCATTAGGACTCAGCTCTGCTTCCACTGAAATCAACGTACATCCTTCCCCAGGCCCCAGCTGCAGCTGTGCTGGGGCTCCTGCTCACCAGCCAATTGTGCTTTGAAGCTTAATATTCACTCACTTTATCTAGTCAGCAACTTCTAAGAGCTTCCTCCGGCTTCTGTAAGAGAACACCTGTAAATTCAAGTAACTGTGAATGCACTGGCTGCGGCTTGGAGTTGAAGGTTTCAAATATGACCAAGAGATGAAGAAGCCAAAGTGACTTAGGAAGTGACCTGGGCACGAATTCAGGTATTTAAACATCCCTGCCACCTGATAAAGTAATGCAGTTTGCAAAGCTCCTGTGTTGCTCCACCAGCCTGGTCTCTGTAACAGAAAGGCTGGGCTAAAACGTGACACCTTTTTTTCATGCACAACTTTCAGACTATTTCAACTGTCAGAATTTACCAGCTATGTGCCTCATTTGTCTGTCAAATATTAAAAAAAATAATTCAACCTGCTCTAATAATCACATTTTACAACATGCATCAAGTTTGGATCAGAACAGCTTCTCTGGGATAATCAGGAAACCCAAACTGCTGATTTAAGGCCTAAATATCAGTCACTGGCCAGCCAGCCACAAAAGGCCACTCCATCCTTGAACTCTTGGAATTATTTTTGGCTCAGACTAACTCTTGTTACCGTACATCTTATTCTACACACAAAAGGAAAGCGATTGTGTTTTGCAGAGAACAAGACTACTGTTGCACTACAAGTTTACATACAAACACAACTTCTGCAAAGATGAGACCTAAGTAAGATCTCGCATGTCCCAGCTAAGTCAGACCACAGGGGTCAAGGGAATGGCAATTGCCATATAGGATCAGGCCTAATACATGCATCACAGAAGCAAGATCGCTCCTTTGCTCTAGGTCTGGTCACTTTGCACATACCACTGCTTTAGCGCTACATCCTTATCTAATGGTAAACCTGTTTCAACAACATGCAATACATATTAATGCAATATGCACTGCAGCACACGATACACACTCAAGGAAATATGCCAATGCCAAAATCTGGCTTCTCACACATGATGGGGCTAACAAGGAAGAGTCTTTTACAAAAGACAATCAAGTAACTGTCACCTGAAACCATGAGATCCAAAGGGCCTCCAGCAATCTGCAATATTGGGACCTAATAACAGAAGCTAATTCATGGAGAAAGAAACACAAGCAGTGGGACTGAGGTAATGGCAGAGATTTCATTAGTGCAATTAACATTTATAATGGTATGTTCTTTAATAGAATTTAAATAAGGCTTTGAATAATTACACACACTAAAACTAACATTCCATAACCTTATTCTGCACGGCAAAGCAGCAGAAACATCTCTCTGGACTGTACAAGGTCCAATTATGAACAATTACATTCAAAAAGTAGTTTAAAACAAAAACAACTCTTCCCCTCAAAAGCTGCATCACCATTTCTCTAAAGTCAACTTTCTGCCCTACTGTGAGAAGTGTGAAGAACAGATGAACAGGGCTTCAGCACCATGGGTTTGGCCTCATCAAATTGCCAGTAATGCTTTCCAGCCTAGAGTCTCTCATCATTTCTTTAGGGTGATGGAAAGCTCATGGAAAGAAAAAGAGAATTTCCCAAGCAATGGAAGGTGAGTTCTCCCTTCACTGGCCCAAAAACATACATAAATTATGGAAGCTTGAAAAAAAATTATATATAACACAGGTACGTGTGTTTATGGGGTCTGTTCTCCTTTAGAAACTACTCACAGACAATGGGGCTGGGTGGGCTAAAAAACCAAAAGCAGCGTATGAAACCATAATATACTGTTTCAAAATCTGCACTGTCCTGCAGAACCAGGAATTATAATTTATTCATATTGTTCTCAACAGATCCAATATATGCTGGATATGTAAAAAACAAGCAACTGAGTCATCAAGAAAAATCAACCAAGAAAACCTACACACCGTAAGAGTCCTTTGAAACAAAACAAAAACTCCAAAGAACCACTGAGGAAAGCTCAGAAAAATTTATCGTCGATTCTGAAGTGGGGCCTCGTGACGTCATCTGGGTTGATGAAGACCGAGATGGACTTCCCCGGGTTCTCAGTCACTAACTGCTGCAACTTTTTGGCTAATCGGTCGTCAGGCTGGTTGGTGTCTCCTCCATCCGACTGCGGGGAGGGGATGCTGGTGGTGCTGCCCCGCCGCTGGAGCTCCAGCGTCAGCCGGTTGGCCGCTTTGACGTGCTCGATGGCAGTTCGAAGGTGTTCGGCAGGGTCTGAGCGCACCGAGGACAACTTCCGCGCGTGCAGCATCACCGTCTCTTCAGACAGGTGCTCCAGCATGTTGCACTGAGGGATAAAATAGTTAGGGCACATCTTGTTGACCAAGCAGTGCTGGAGGTCATCAATGAGACCCAGGAGGAAATGAGCAGCGTAATCCTCCTGAGACAAGTAGCTGGCTGGTAGCCTGTCGCAAGCCCAAAGCATCATGCTCCGTAAATGATAGGGGCTAATGGCTTTGGGGCGGGAAAGCAGTTTGATGATGATAGCTTTGCAGGCCTGATAGGCTTGCATGAGGCTGCTGGAGATGCACTTTTTCAGCTGCACTTCACTTCTGGCAAATGAGAGCCTCCATTCATTGTCCTTCTTCCCCTTGTAGGAACATGCAGGCACTAAGTAAAACCCACTTATGACTTCCTCCTCTGTGATCTTCCCATCCCAAAAGTGGTTCTCCATCAGCCAACTCTGGGCCACTGCTGGCCAACCCTTGAAGGACACCACAGGGACAATGTCATACAGCATGCGGCTGCTGCCCACTCCCAAAATGATAGATATGATAGTCCCGTTTTTCTCTACCTTCTCCACCTTAGGCATCCCTCGCTGAGGCTTTTTCTGGATCTCAGAGAGGACAATGCTAATGGAGTCATAGAACCAGTCTGCTACTTTCGTTGGCGAGAAGAAATAATTCGTAGCTCCGTTGATATGGTCCACGATCGTGCAACAGTCCTTCCACTTGCTGATGGTTCCTTCGTCAAAGAGCCGAAGGCTCAGCCAGGAGTGGCACAAGGCCGAGTGGCGCATGTCCAGCGTGACCGGTTGGTTGCGATCGTGCAGCTTCAGTGCGGGCACCAGCAGGGTGAAGTCCATGTCATAGTCCGTCCCTCGCGCATAAACATTCAGCTCATCGAGGTCAATGTCCACCACACCTTCCCGCACGCCGCCCGAAAGCAGCAGGTATTCATTGGCTACAGGCAGCTTCTGGTCGAGTTTCTGCACCATGCCTGCAAAAAAAAAAGGAGAGAGAGGAGTCCCTTTAAGAGAAGCCAAACAGATTTGGGATTCCCAGGTTAACCATGTTTAAAACTTATCTATGTTCAGAGGAAAAATGAGCAACCATGGGTAGCTACACTGTTAGAGTGACACTAACTTAAAGCAGGCCCAATGCAGCCAAGCCCTAGTCCCACCTGACCCAAGGACAAAACACCACCCGCACCCTGGAAATGGGTGAAGTTAATCCTAAAACTGGGAGCGACAGAAAAAAAGCAGAAGCCTCTGTCAAAGCACAGCTAAGCTTTTTGCAGGGCTACGTTTAACTCAAACTTCCTCTAAGCCAGTTTTTCACCATATTTCACCTCATTTCCATCACATCCAAATGCTCCTCTCTGAATTTGAAAAAGAAATGAGAAGATTAAGTGACCAACTGTTCTTATTTTCCAATAGAAGAAAAAAGCTGGACTGGCATAGTGAGGTTAGGCTGGTATGAATGAACGCTATAGCTACAAACATTACTGCAAGCAGGTGAAATCCTAAACTGAACTTTACTGAAATGACAGTATTGTGCCATAAAATATCTGATGAGCTCCTCAGAGCACAGCCATGAAGACCCATTACTATTTTCTCTACCAAAGCCAGACACTACCCACCCAATCTGCACTGCCTGCATCAATTCTGCAAGCCTTTGTTTATTTAATTACTGTGTACTTTAGCCATATCATTATATTTTGTTCCTAAAATTTTAATGGCGAAGAGGTAGTACTTGAGATATTAGCACCTCAATCAGTGCTCAAATTAGGCTTAAAATTGAGCTCTCTACTTAGATTGCTCCTGCTACTTAGGCTGTTTCACTCCTGGTGTCCATTTTGTGGTTAAAAGCTCTCGATTCTTTCCCATAGTAAGTACAGAAAACACACCGAGGCCATGAGAAAAGTCAGTCCAGTGACTCTGGATGAAGACACTGAATCTCTTACAATTGCTGCAAGAGAAATATATCATTATTTCTTACAAGCACAAAATATATGAACTTATTTTTATTGGCATGCATTACTTCATTATGCACTATGGTCTGTTTACATTGAGACCTTTCAGTATAAGGAAGCCATTCTTACAGAGACATCAGTGAGGATGAACAGCAAGAGGCACGAGAAAGTGAGCCAGGGAGCTATAAATCAAACTATCAGAGCAGGAACCACAGACAGATACATTAGGAGGTTCCAAGAGAAGGAAAGAGCACTTGACGAGTGCTAAGAAACTCATCCTCAGCTAATCCCATTTCATCATCTTGCCACCTGCTGTTACCCATGCTTCACTAAAAGAATAATAATAAAAAAAAAACCCACCACCCACAAAAAACCTTGTCAACCGCATTTTCTTCTTTTTTTGAGACTTTCCTAATCCATAGAATGACAAAGTCTTGCACAAGTTTCTCAATACCTCAGGCTAAATAAGCAATGGTCACTCCTTTTTTACACGCAGAAAAGAGATTTTTAAAAGTATCTGGGTGCAGCTTCCAGCTGACTGGTATCACTTCTGGAGTCAGTACAGATCCACTGCTTCCAAATTCTGTCCTTGAATTAGGGCAAGCAGCCTTGAGACTTTAGAGCCTAGTCACAAGTTGAGCCCTAGACCCCTGGAGTAGAATCTGGGTCAATCATACCACAAGGCAGGACCTAATATTAGTGTGGGTCAGTCCAGCTGCTCAGGACACGCCAGGGTCCTGACGGCCAGTCCTGCACTCATACTGAGCCTAAATTCTCCATGACTGGTGATCTGTGGCATTTACCACAGCAGATGCTGCAGTGGGAGGCAGACAGAACAAAATCACCCTACAGAAGAAACACTCAACAGCAAGTGGAGCTTAACCTGTACTTTTAAAATCACAGGATATGTATAATATACACACATATATAATATTTATAACCCTTGAAAGCCTGAGAGCAGGACCACTCCTGCAGCATTTCTCCTACCCCATCACACAGCACCGTGGGCCTCACTGGCACAAAGCGGAGCTTGCAGCGCTCTGCAACTGGGTGGACTGCCAAAGCCTAGGCAGCAAAGAGGAGGCTTCCACTCCCCGTGGGTGGAAAACACTTCAGGAAGAGTGATCCCATAGACAGAACCTTTCCAGAAATTGTCATCCAGGCACTCCCGCAGAAGAGCCACTTTGCTTCCTTACAATAGAGGGGGAAAAAACAAGAGCGAGTGAGAGAGAACACCAAATCTCAAGCGTTCTCGCAGCAGGAAATGCTTTCTGCCCACACAACACTCTTTACACCTTCCTGAGGGAGAAAACGTTTTGTGTGCTCTCCATGAAAACTGGCTTGCAAAGCTACAGATACCCAAAAAGGGAAAAATGCAGAATACTGCTAGCAGGCCACTTCCTTTTCCCTCTTCAGCACTCTTCAATCTAACAGCAGAGGAGAAACATAAAAAGTATTCAGGCAACAGCTCTAGGAAATGATTTAATACATTATCAAAATCTCTAGCTGGATGGTTGTAGAGTTTAAACCCCAACCCTTGTACTCTGTGTCACATAGAACTTCTCCTTCAAGGCCTGGACCACGAATATCTGCTGATCCATTTTTAAGTTGTGGATCAGGGGGTTGAGATGAATTCCTCTTGAGGAAAATATATTTAGAATACACATAGTGTGTTATATAAATCTCTGGGCAGGCCAAATGCAGGATACACTAAGGCTTTTGGGGTTTGCTGTGTGTTCAAGCTGCTTTCCCCCACTCCTTACTCATATATCTATTTAATATAAGAAAGGAAAACAAGGAACTTGTTAGCAAATATTATGTAGAATACACTACCCTGGCAAAACACTTTCATCCCATGTTCCAACAAATTAAACACCAGGTCAGAACACCATGTGTCCACACAGCAGAAAGAGGCACTCGAGCCCAGCAGGCATGCAAGTACAAATACAGAGAAAAATACCAAGATTGGTCCTTGACTCTAGTACTTGAGATAATGGCAACAGCAAGCCAAATGGAGCTGCTGCTTCTCATCTCAGTACCGTGAGCAGATGTGGGTAGGGATTACAGATAACCCTGTGAAATTTCTAGAAATCCTGGGGAGTTTCTATAAATGCTGAATCCAGAAATCCTAGGGACAAACACAGAATTTTTTACTTCAGCTGCAAGTCCAAATGTCTGCCATCAGAATACATTCTGAAATGCTTAAGCAGCCACTTGCTGCTGCCAGCCAAAACACATAATTTGCAAGAATACTTTGTGTAACATGTTCCCTTGAAAAAGTTCTTTTGCAAAGCTGATATTTTAATATCTGATATTTATCAGATTTAGGTTCACTTACCATTGATGCCTAAAGTGTTCGCAGATGCTCTGTAACTAGTTTAAGACTCTTTCAAGCTAGGGAGCTTGGTAATGTAACAGGTAAGAATGCTTATAAGCATGAGAAATGGAGAGAACATAAAAATGAAGAGCAGCACTTGTAGGCCAAACTTGCTGGTTAGTTTACTAAGCAGCCAAGTCAGGGTAACACAGGTGAGCAAATTAGTTCCACAAACACAGTTTCACTCTGCTGCTGTTCCTTCAGTGATAGGAAATAGGTTTTATTTTTATTCCAAGCACTGTGATACAAGGAGAAATAAAAAAGGACAGAGCAAAGAGATTTTACGTTTACGTAACATCTGCATTTGGGATACATCCTTGAATGAACTGGGACTCTGATGCACATGACAGAGAGATTATTCTGTCCATTAAAAAAGGCAGGAGAGGAAAAAAAAAAAAAAAGGCAGCAGAAAGCTCTCAATCCATTACAGAATTTCGGGTGAATTGGTTTCATATCAGTCACACTGCATGCAGAGATGCTGCTATTTTGTGACAGGTTTTGCATAAATAAGGAAGAACCTGAAAATTGGTCCTTGAAGAAAGCAATCACAAGAGAAAAAAAAGAAAAAAAAACATATTTCTAATACATGCATTTCCTAACTTTGGGTTCCCTCCTGATGCAGCCATTTCTGCCTCAGGAAAATGTGAGCAAAGAGGCCATTCTGTTAGGCAAGGTTTGCAGGCTGCTTCAGAAAGCTAATGCAGTCCCCCACCAGATTTTCTTGCATCTCCTAGGGCCACGTACGTATTTTATACTTTACCCGCACAGAAGGCAAACAAGAGGCTGCTAAACTATGAAAGACACCTCGGCCGGGCTGCCAAAGACCTCCAGGGCACCATGTTCCGCAAGGATGCGCAAAGCTTAGCCATAAGGTGCACAGCCAGGGATATGCTCACTGGAAAAAAGTGCCCTTTCTCCCGAGAAGAAAAGACCCCAGGCTAATGGGAAGAGGCTGCCTGAAGGCAGCTCTGCATGCAGTTCATCAAGTAAAAACGATGTTAGGGAGCTGGTTTTCCTTGTTACTGAGCTTTCTCTGCCTTTGCCATCGAGCCTGATTTCAGAAGCAGCACAAGGTTGTCTAGCTGTTACAAATAGCTGCAGTAGGGAATAAACATCCCTGGGTCTTGCCTTTCATCCCCTTGCTGCAGTTGGGAAGAAGCCAGAGGGACCCCCCTCCCACCCCATGCACAGACCCAGGCATGAGGGCTGTGGGTGCAGGCAAGGCACAGGGAGCATCCACGAGCGACTGGGAGAACTGGGACACTCAGGTGCCTTGCACACATCAACACACCCATGTGGGTAGAGAAGATAGACCTGGACAAAATTAGCAGCATCCCTGCCCTAGCTCCTCTCTTTATCTTGCACAAAAGGGGAAAAAAAAAAGCAGCAGAATTAAAACTAAGCATTTCTTCAGAGAAATTCAAAACCAGAGCTGGTTTTCCCACTGATACCTTCTTGCCTTTTCATCCCCTTCTTCCTTCTCACTTTGCAGGTAATCTCATCTCCACAAAACAAGAGGTTTGGGAGCTCATTTCCTCAATCGATAGCAATGATGTGGTGTTCTGGCACTAATCATTGGTTGGCCTTGCAGTTAAAGTGCACCCTCTCCAAACCATTAGCTTATACCCTGGCAGAAGACTGTAATTTGCAGCTACTGTCTTGCACAGACTTGGCCACTGTCTTAATGAACATTCCTCAGTCATCCTATTCAAAGAAAAAACAAAAAGGCAAACATCGAACTACTGCTTTTGTATACCCAGCAGCTGAGAAGAAACCCTGCTACATCCCCTCTGTGAAAGAAAGGAGCCCCAGTGCCCACGGACATGGCGAGGTTTATGCTTTAAGTCCTCTGTAAATCCAGCCCTGAGGCCCCAGGGATGAGCGAATTCCCGCAAAGGGAATCTCTCCAGAGGGCTTCCAGGAAGCCATCATGTCTCTGAGGAGAGCAGAAATGCTGGGAATTGCTTGTGATTCAAGAGATCTGTTTTGCCCTCATTTTCTCAGCAGCTCCAGCAAGCAGCAGCACAGGGCCCTTGCAGGAAGCTTGCCCTATGGGATTACATGGGCTGACTTCCAGGCCTATTTTCTGGGATACACAGGAATGTGTCACTGGGAAAGGAACCATGCTTGGGGGAATCATGCTTGGGGGGAAAGCAGAGCCCGGGATCTCAGACAAGCTGAGCCCGTGCAACTGAGACACTGACCTGGAAGGAGGGGAAGTGCCCCCTTCACACGAGCCGGGTGCTCAAACCCACTATCCTGGAGGACCCTCAAGCCACAACATCTGGGGAGCAGACACGTGGCAGGGCCACAGCACCAGCCCCACACACCCTGCCCTACCTCCCTGCTTTCCATGGGCGCATCCATGCACAGCATGCAGCAGTTAGGGCATCAGACTCTTCCTCACAGTTCCTCCCCAGGCAGACAGACAGCCTTGGGCATCGTTCCTTAAGTTTCTCCTCCACATGCTCTCGCTGTTCTGTATAAAATCCTTAGCCTCTTGTTGGCTCAAAATTAAAGGAAGTTTGACCAGACAATCAGAAAGTGCTTTGAATTGCTCAGAGGGCACTAAAAATACCCATCAGATGTTATTAGCTGAGAAAAAATTTGTAAGCTCATGATAAATCTTAAGGGTCTCTGCTTTGGTCAGGCAATTCTCACCCTTGGCTGCTGAAAGAAACACTACAAAATCCCAGACTAGTCAAAAAAAAAAAAAAAAAAAAAAAACCCAAAAGCTTGTGTATTTTTTATTAAAGGCGCGAGACAGGCACTCAGCAGTTTCTTGACAATTCTGCTGCAAACAGCAAATCCTGCAGAAAAGGAACATTGTTCTGAGGAAAGATCCCTGCAGAGGTCTCCCAGCAAAGCCCGCGTGACGCCTGCTGAATTTCAGGGGCTTCTTTAAGGCAGGGATGGGAGGCCAGCTCTAATGCAGCTGCGTTGCACCGATTCTTCTGTTTCCTCCACTAATTGCAAATCTATTTATGAGCAGCACAAGTTTTTGTTGCCCAGAAGAACTGAACGAGTCAGCTGTTTAGGAGAGCTGGTGGTTACAACACACACTTTGCGAGGCTGCTGGACGCACAGAGCGGGCAGGAGGGCTGTGGGAAACGGCCTCCAGCGACACCAGTTCAGCCACACATGGGAGGTGGGCAAAGGGAGCTGCTGGTTGCAGACTGATGCACCAGCGTCCTACTGACTTGGCTGCTCCTTGTAGAAATCTTGTGATACGGTGACAGAACACACTGCAGGAGCATGGCACCCCCCTTATAAAAGAAATCAAATTTTTTTTCCCCAAAAATTTTCTTTAAAAACATTCTTAAAAGGAGTGTCCTAATTTCTTTCAGCCACCCTGTAGCTGAAATCCTGCATGGCAGTGCAGAAGGACATTTCATGGTGCAGGAGAAAGAAAGACACAATCAGACTCCAAGGCACTGCTGCCACAAACATCCAAAACAGAGACAGCAGTTAACGCTGCTGCAGTGATCTGGCTGACTAAAATACCCAGGTCTTAGAGATGTTTCTGGAGCTGCAGAGCATGCTCAGCTCAGAAGGGGCTCCAGCACCTATTCTGCCATCAGGGTAGTGCAAAGTCTAACAGTTATATTCCAAACCCATGTCCATTTTTCAGCCTGACAGTCTGCTCCAGGGTTACCTTACCCAAGCAGAGATAAGGGTGTCTGGAAGCTAGCAAAGAATAAGGAGGCGTGTGAAAGAGGGGTGTTAGGGCCCATCAACATGGTGATGAGGTCTGAGAGCTGCTACTCACTGAGCAATAGGAAGAAGGGACAGAGAAGCTGTAACAAGAACTGCTGCTACTCCCTGCTTAACTCTGCACACTGCATGCATATTTTTAAGTGTGCACAAGACATCTAAAATTACCCTTGGAAATGGTACAAGATGGCAACCGAAATGCTAGAGAGAAACCGTTTGGGGACATGTTGCTTTATCAGTTCAGCTTGCTAGGACAGAGCACTCACCTTTGGTAAAGGGTACACAAGCCCTTCTTGGGTCTAGATGGGCTATTTCTGCTCCCACTAATGGGATGGGTATGACTAAATATCCAGCAGGATGTTACACAGAGGGAGATGCACCAGGACTCCCCTCTTAGATGTGCTTGCAAGGTAACAGCAGTGGCCACAAACTAGGTCAAGCTTCTTGAGTGCAAACATGCAGCTCCCTTCAAGAAAGGTTGTCTTGCTCCTTGTCTTCCCAGTCCCTTCACTGCTACTGTGCTCTTTACAAGCAAATCAGAACAATCTCAGTGTGTTAGATAACACGTCCATCTATCCCAGGATTTTGTCTCGGGCATCTGCTGCTGCCTGCTGTCTAGGGGAAGCATAAGAAGAAGGAAAGTACGAAGTATATTTCCCTCTGCATCCTTCAAGCAGTTTCTGATTTTGTAATTTTCCAAACTAGAGGCAATATTTGCAGTTTTATCTTTAGCAGCCCCTAGCAGACTTTTCTTTTGGGAATGTCCCTCATTTATACTTTTGGTATTGTCAACAGTCTACAAGATTGTGTTCCCCAAATCACATGTTTTGTCAAAAAGTTTTACCTTTTGCTGTCTTGCTAGGGTAAAGGACAGCAAATTAAACTGGGAAACTCACCTAGCTGTGGCACTCACCTTTGTGCTCTTCCACAGAGCACTCAGGATTTTACAAGGCTGTTGAAGAGGATGCTTATTTAATCCCCGTATGTCTGTCAGCACTTGGATGGGCCCTAGTCTTGCTATGTGCTATGTAAAATGTGGTGGTCAGCTCTGCATTCACAGCATTCCAAGGTGACATCGTTGAGGATGTCTTCAGAAGTGTAACTTTTAGATCTTTGCCATCCCCTGGGAAATGCCTCAGCGGCTCTGCTTGCTAATTTAGGCCTGCTCCACCGCTGGTTTGTTCAATGCCACTGAACACTCATCCATAAAACTTAATTTCACCTTTAAGATACTCCCCACAAGAAGCCAACACCAACCCCACTACTTAATACAGGGCATTGATGACCCTGTTGGAGAACAGCAGAAAGAGCAAAGAGGAAACTTGCAGACTGTGCAGGAGAAAAGAGGAGCCTGCACCGAGTCCTCAGCCACCCTTGGGCTTTTATTCCAAACTGACAAGTCAGCGCCAGGTGCCTCTTGCAGCAGACACTGCAGCACTCCAGCGGAGAGCAAAGCCACCCCGTTACACCCTGGGAACAGGCTCTCCCCACGCTTGCAGGGGAAGCAGCAGCAGGGGCACATGTGCACGAGGGGCAGAACAAAACTCCAAGGCTGCGAGGGCACTTTGGGCTTCTCTGCAAAGGCTTCTCGTCCTTAGCTACTGTCTGGGGTTTGTTTGCCTGTCATAAAAGGCCTAGGGTTGCTATGTTTGGGTGCCAGCAGGCGGGCTATGCCCAGAGGAACGCCACCACACCCTGCATCCTGTAACTCACACCGGGGCCTCCATCGCAAACGCACTCGAGTGGTTCCTGCCAAGCCTGCTTACAGGCTGGCCTGCTCACAGGACTAGTATTTGAGAAACGCTCTCCCCAGCTGCTAGGGTATCATTGCACTGGACAGAGGCTTGTCACAATCTGAGCAAGTCACTGCACTATTCTTTATGAATTGGACCTAACCAATCCTGCCCACCCTCCATATCTGCCTCTACTGTAATACCCGGTCCCCTGCATCCTCTACCCAAATGCTGTGAGGAGCCAGCATAGGTGGGCTCAGCAGTGCTTGACCCAACACCAGAACCACAATACCAGCCCCTAAACTCTCAGATTTTATAGGCAATGTTTTTTATAGGCCCTGGAGCACTGTCATCCTGTGCAGCAGGAAGCACTGTGCAGATTCCATCTCCACTGAGGCAACAACCCAGCAGCCATCAAGGACCTCCTCGCATCCCCACGGCAATGGCAGCAGCCAGGAAGAGAGGGCAAGAAGAGGAGGAGTTATCAGGAACAGGGCTGGAAATGCTAATGCCAGTTCAAGTGTGATGTCCTCATAGCCCTTTGCAGGGGACTCGCATCCCGTTCTGTCTACTCTGTTCACTTGGGGAAGTACCAGGAGACCAGGCCCATATATCTTGTAAAGCCTTGCTGTGCTCACCTCATATGAAAAACAGCCTCACACACATTTAGAAAAGGCCTGGTGATCTCTCAGCTCAACAGGGTAGCTAAACTGTGAGATGAAAGAGAGAAAAGAGAGCAAAATTGCTGACCAGGTATAAAATTGACAAAATATGTTCCAGAAAGACTTTCTCTCCAATAGCCTAGTCCCAAAGTCCTTTCTCTTATTAAAGTCTAGCAGAAGGAGTGTGAACAGAAGCAAGATTTGGCTCCAAAGAACTGCCAGAAAGTGTGTCAAAAGACCTCATGGAGGAGAACCTCAAAGGCTTCTTGCAAAGGAAGACACTCCTCTGAGCGACACTCAAAGGCCATTCTTCAGATTTCACCTCCTGTCGGGACCTCTTAGTCTGAGTGTCTCAAAAGCTCAGGAGGGAGCAGGACCCCATTCACCAAACCTCCCAGTTTTAAGAGGCAGTGTCCCTACCCCAAGCATTTATGAGCAACGGACAGGGATCAAAGTCCTAGCAGTAGCTTCAAGTTTCATACTTTCTCAAGCATTTTGCAAGGAGAACAGGGGAAAGGGGATTAACTTTCAAAATTTAAATCCAAGAATCTAGTAATTTCAGTTTCCCTGAAAATGTTAAAGTTGGAAGTACTCCACTTATACTCCATTTATTTAATAGAAAACATTAGATGACTCCAGCAATAAGACCCAAGGAAGAACCTCATATTCGGGTAGATTTTTTTTTGTTCCAGCAAAGCTGTTGCACTTAAAGTTCCTTCCTTATTGTCTTACATGGTGAATAACCTTGAATTTTAATCTGACAGATTCTCTAATACACTTGTAGCAGTAATAAAACAAATGCATAGTAAAAAGTTTTGTTCACAAGTGCTGATAAAGAAGATAACCTTGTAAGAGGCAGGTTACTCGGACAGTAACCTGCAGATCTTTCCCATGAACTCAGCAATAACAAATCTCACTGAATTTCAGACCTGTATTTTGAGATATCACTGTGAAAAGGCTCTGTAAAATCCCCATATGGGTGTCTAGTTCTCTCGGGGCTCCCCATCCTTGGCACGAAAACACTTCCCAGCACAGGAGGATATTGTCTTAACAAAGTCCTGCTTCAGAGTAGGCAACAACTAATAAGTATCCTCAGCAGTTTCCCACTGACAGCTGGACCCGCTGTGATTAATGGACAAACGAAGATTACAGACCTCCAGAATTTGCTCACAGTCAATAGAATTAAATGCAGCAGGCGAAAGCAGAGCCACAGGGGCGTGAGTTGGCCCTTCAGCCAGAGTGTTTGTCCCTGAAGCCCGACAAGGCTGATGTTAAGCTCCTGCCACCAAGCCATGTGAGCACAGTCCTAGTTCCCAGGAACACGGAGGGAAAGGCAGAGGCAGGGGCAGAAAGGCTGCTTTTCACTGACGCCGATCGGCGACCACGCATTGAGGTGCCCTGCGCCGCGCCGTCCTCCTGGCTGGCAACGCTGCTGCCGGCGTCGGCGCGAGGCTGCGGGGGCAGGAAAGCGAGTCTGCAGAGCTAAGGGCTTGCCTGGCAAACAACGAGCACGGCTTCTTCTTCCTTGTCGTCCTCATCCCAGGGTTTCCTAGAGCGCTCTCCTCCAAACCCCTTCAAATCTCAGAATCATCAGGTTCTTGCTCCTCACACCTGTCCTATAAACCAGGATAGAAACTAAGCAAAAATTCTCCCACAGAGCTCTGGGTTTGTGGGAGAAGGACCATTTTCCTCCTTCCCACACACGCGGCTTACAAAATCATGACACTACTAACGCAACTCTGTTTTTCTGAGCTTTAAGTACCTGCTTGGCTGCTGTTTCTTTACAGCATAACGCTGAGCTTCAAATCCTCTTTCAAACTTCACCGCTAGCTACCCAGCCACAAACGTGCGAGGGCAGGAAACACTTCCCCTTTGCTACGAGCACGGTTCATTCTCCATGCACGGTACCTCCCAGGAGCTGAGGAAAAGGCCACCGAAGCGGGGCTGTGCAATCACGGCTGCTGTCAGCAGATGGCACGAACGCCTCAGCGTGGCTGCAGCGCCAGCACGCCTGGGGATTTCACAGCAGAGGAAAAAGAGCCACTGGAAAACAAAAGGCAACAGCTTATTGACACTGCAGTCGGGGCGAGGGAAGGGAACACACACCGGCTTACACACATCCTCCCTGGCACCTGCAGCGTCTGAGGGGGGCAGAACGCCAGGTGGGACACACTCACAGCCACGAAATAGAGGGCAGAGCCCTACAGTGCCAGGCTCTCCTTTATCAAACAGATTTGAGACAGTATTTTCTTCTAAAGTGCATCGTAAGTCCTCTTAATAATTGTGCACTGTGCAGGGGTGGGAGTGAAATGCAAGTTTAGGAGGCAACAAGCTAGAAGACAGACCCCAAACCTGTCTCAGTGTGGCATTTAGTGCCAGTCTGCGATGGCTAAAGGGAAAGGTCAGCACTTTATCCAAACCATCTGTACAGGGCTCCCTTTGTGTCATTTCTTTATTTATGCCCCTTCACACAGCAGCATAACTGAGCAGGCAACACGTATCCTGGCTTGAAAATAAAAAGGTTGATGTTTACAGCATCTCTGTAAAAAAAAAAATTTATTGCTCATGCATGTTGATAGGGTGTGAAAAGATAGCGTTGCCCCTGAATAAATCATCGCAGGTAGATCTGCTATTTCTTCATTAAAAAACAAGTAAGCTCACAGCAAGCAGCCACCTGCACAGATGCAAAGAAACAGTTCACATGATCAATGCAAAAAGGCACTTCAGTTTAAATGAGACGGAGCCCTTGGGTCGTGCAGACTAAATACTGCAAACGTAAAACTGATGCTTAACAACTCGCTGTGCCTTATTTATTTTCATCCTCAGAGCAGAGTGAATACAGCAAAAAGTAAACTAGATGCTCTGAAAATGAAATGCAGAGGGTGTCAACTAAGAATGGACTGACCCCTATATTTGAGGAGCAGCACTGGGGTTTTGTAGTTGTTTCACTGCAATAAATGGATGGACTACTCAGAGATGGGGGAAGAAGGAGGAAGCATTAAGATAAAGGGAAAAAAAGCAACAGTGCTTTTGTAAAGGAGAGTTTATACGTTTTAATTGAGCCTATAAAGTATCTGAACTAAACAAATTAAGAATGGATCTAAAAAGCAAGACATTTGGGAACCAAAACTAGTTCCCTAGTCAAAGAAATTTGATTGCTGTTTTGTGAGCCCGATTCCGGGGAGATTCCGGGTGTGAGCCTGCGCTGTGAGCAAAGTGCTGTGCAACGGGCAAGGAGGCTGCAGCCACAGCACGGCTCCTCCGGCACTAGAGCCCAGGCGAGCGGGCTGCGTGGCAGCTTATCTCAGGACAAGCAAATGAACAGTGCTTCGGGGTGCCCTCCTGCAGCCCCGCACGTGCCTGCTCTCAGAGAGGCGGCTGTGAACATCTGGCAAGGCACAACACATCTGGGAGGAGGATGTGTCCTTAGAATAAAACCAGAGCCTCTTTCCAGCTGGCAGGAATAGCAAAGCTAGCTACCAGAAGCAACGTGCCTGTAAAGCTGCTGCGGCACGTGCTACAGCACCGTGCTCTGCAACAGCAAATCAGCTCTCCGAGGATCCTGGGCATCTCCTACAAACCCTTCTGACGCTGCATTTCAATCGCTAGGGCTATACCCACAAGTTAGGCTGGAGCTAGCGGAAACACTGCGGGTGCACGAACATCATCTCTCGCTACCAGAGCCACCCTAAAGCACCCCAGAAATGCTGCTCAGGGGGCTCTCATGGGAGATACAGTCCAGGTATCTCACTTGCTGCCTCAAGAGGAGCATAACCAGTAGCAACCCACACAATGAACCCATTTCACAGCCCGGACCTGGCTTGCAGCTAAATGAACGTAACCTCTGATGCTTTAGGGAAGGGCACAGGTTAATCCCCCCATCCCTGTCAGGAATTTGGAATACAGGGAGGTGGATGGATCATCCTGAATCTCCAAACTCGTCCTCCTTTTCCTTCAGTTAAAAGGAGAGGGGCTCCGTGCAGGGCACAGCTGCCAGCCATGCAGTTTGGCCTCGTGAGATGCACCTCACTGGTTGCAGGAGGGCAGGGAGGAGAAGGCAGTTCATGGACTGCAGCCTGGAGGGCACACATTTTAAGAGGCCAGGGCACCCATCTGCCAAATAGCAGAGGAATCAGCAGAAGCGAATCCAGGGCCAAAGGGAACTTTGCTGCAAAGCCTGGAGACCATCTACGAAGCAACACTGAATCCAGTGGCAGGGTCTGGATGTGAATTTGGAGAAGAACTGGACACACAGGAGTTTCCCTCTCTCTTCCCCTCCCCTTGCTCTCCCATTTCCTACGGCTACACTGAGCTGGGCTCACAGCAAAGAGAAGCCAGACACCCTGGGATCAAGAGTTGTGCTTCTGAACACAGCCTTCTGAAAGCCCAGGCTATTCAGGTCACAGGCCTGATGCCAGAGCTTGTGCAACACAAGAAATGGCCACAGAAGCAAGTGAAGCAAAGACTGTGCTTAAGGCAGGGGGGAAAGGCAGGAGTGGGGCTTCAGGGGAGCCCGCGTGGCTGGAGAGCAGTGACTGGATCACCTGCAGGAGGAGAGCTGCCCTCCCCTGCCTGCAATGCTCAGCACATGAGCTGCCCCGGGGAGAGAGAGCCCTCAGAACACGTCTGCATTCCCCAAATAACTGGCTTGAGTGAGAGCAGCCTCTCCCTTCCTTCCTTTCCTGCTCTGCTGTGTTGACCCGGGGCCATGCGCAGCCCGTGAGCCCACTATCCCTCTCCTACAAGTTCCTGCCTTTCCCAGCAAACAGACAGCGGGATCAAAGGCACTCTGCCAAGCCCGATGTTCAAAACCAAACCAGGAGCTCAAGTACAGGCCTGGCCCGCAGGAACACGCCAGCACTCCCTGCTGCCTTTGCCCCTGGGCTACAAGCTGCCACACTGCATTTCTACACCTCTTCTCACTTCTCAGAAAAATAAAAATAAAATAAAAGGGTGGAGAGGGCTCTGACAGCATCACCTGCTGACTCCAAAAGCTGCAGCTTCAGCAAGAGCATAAAATACAATATCACTCTTGATTAAAGGCAGAAATAATAGCAAGCCCCTCTGCCCAGGGAGCATCCCAGCTCTCCCCCTTGTATGATCCTCTGACAGCTGCCAAGTTGGAGGAAGAAGAAAGAGAATGAGCAGATAGAGGCGCCCCAGTCTCGGGCTTTGGCTCTTTTCAGCAGATTATCACAGGCTCTTCCCTGCTCCCCTGGGCAAGGTGAGTGCAGGGCCACTGCCAGCTCGTGACTCACCCAAACACCGGAGGCAGCCGGGAAACGGGCCGCCCGCCCGCTCCTTCCCAGGGTTATTCACACCCTTTGCTACATGGAGCTGCCTGCTCGAGCGCATCCCGAGTTGTGGAACGACACAAGCAGGGTTGGGAATGGCCAAGTTTGGAGCCAGATTGCAAACCTCCCTGCTAACACAGAGAAGGGGAAGGAGAACAGCAGGCAATTTTACAACAGTAGTCAGCAAAAGTCCCTGTCTCTTGAGCAGTAGCCATGGTTATGTTTTGTTTCAAGTCATTTCGGGCTATGACACAGAGAATGAGCCATCCTCACCGATACCTCCTCATATCAAGTTAACAGGAACACACAGACTCCCAAAGCTTCCTAACCCTGAAACCCAATGATGTGCTTACCTTGCATCCAGGTTCTAGCACTAAGTGGAAAAGTGCTGCAGGTGCTTGAGAAGTTTCTCATATGCAACAAGTGGAACTACGAACGCCAGGCATTGCAGGAGGTAAAGTCTCTACTACAGGGACAACTGTTTACACGGTCCTGCAGCCTAGCACAAGCTGGGTGCCTCTGCCAAGAATGGTGGCAAGTGGCTTCCAGGGGCCTGGAGAGCCCTCACTTGCTCCCCAGTTCCATTCCTTGGCTCCTGACTTGCTTCCACGCTCGGAAGCAGAGCAGACCACCAAGCTGCCTTGTTTGCTACAAAGAGCATTAAGCGCCAGGACTTGGTGCAAGCAGAAGTGCGAGTTGAGCTCAGTTTTTACTATAAGGCTGCACACTCCAGCATCTCTAAAGGCCAGGTCCAGCAGTGCCACCTGCCCTCCAGCAGCCCCCATAGGGTTTATAATCCCGTGTCAGGCTGGACAATCTCCTGCCCTGGGCACTGTGCACTTGCAGGTTTCCCCAGCTGAGCGTCCAAGAACATCCCATGGGGCTTCGGCTGCAGGTGGAGAAGGGATGACACCTTCAGCACCCCACTACTTCACCTGGTTCTTAGGAATGACAGCTGAGGGAGATATCCAGAGCAGAAAGCCTCTGTAATGCTGCGCTCTAACCAACCAACAGCTGCAGCCTTCCTCGCTGCTGGGGATTATCCTCCTCTGACCTCCTTGGGCTCCTCTCCTGATCTGGCCACCCCACTCCACAGGCTGGCACCAGGCCATGCTCCCTGCCTCCCCGCTCCGTGACTCCATCTGGCCAAGCCCTGGCCTTTTTCAGTGCTCAGCAGACTTACCCGGGCACTACCCCCCGATCCCAGACACTGGAGTCTCTGCTCTTCTACCCTTCAGACCTTCTCAGGAAAAGGCCAGCAGTCAGAGGAGCAGAGACACTGACCACACCAGTGTTTTGAGCACAAAGCCCCTCGTGAGCATACACATTTCCTTCCACTTGTCCAGGTACAAGCAGGGCGCCAAGTGTCTCACCCCTCACTATTTCTGGACGCGGGCAGACCTTCCCCGGCCTTTGCTATTGAAGGTGCCTGGATCAGCAGACTGGCCAGCTCCCGGCATTCGGTTACCGTCCAGATGCTGTTTGGCTTCCATCAAATGATAACAGACCCCTGCCAGGGAACTTGGTTGTCAGGGAGACCTCCTTCAAACACCACTTTGGAAGAAGCCATCTCAATAGCCAGGGTTGCCCATCTCCAAGATGAAATATTCAGGTTATCCACACACTAGCTCTGCATCAGTTAATATACAGGCTGGGAGACACAGAAAAACAAAATACATTTGGCAGTTTAACCAAGCCAAGGAGAGTTAATAATTCCACCCAAATACAGGATGGGTTGGGGATGATGCCCAGGTCACTAGATAGCTGGATGCTCCTTCCAGTAGCCTTGGCTCAATATTCCGAATTCAACCTAAAATGGAAGGAAGCAGATCCTGGCCTTTCACTGACAAGGACTGTGGCTTCTCTGGGCACAGATTTGCCTTGCCTATTTTGGGCGACAATATTTAACCTAAAAACAGAACCAAGCAGAAGCATCTGCACAGAGTAAGCCCAGGAATAGACAGGTGGGTTGCAGAAGTGTTCAGCATATGGGTGGCAGGCCCCTCCTAAGGAAAGACGTAGTCCAAGGGTGGGTGAAGAGTTTCCTTTTATCGCTGTGATTCTCTAGCTCCCACTCCATACTGCGTCCCAGCTGTGGCAGAGCCCACATCTGCAGGGCAATAACTCTGCTTCTTCATTTGCCTCCGTCTTCAGCAATATCCACATCCATTTGCTCTGTGTTTCCACCTTCAGTGTTTGGGTAAACTACTTGCACTACAAATAAGGCTGCCTCAGCACAACATAACTAGCTACCAAAAACTTCACAAAAAAGCAGCCAAAAAACAGTCTCAGAAGCAGAGGACACATGGGCAAACAGGAAGGGCTACCCCACACGTAACCTTCAAACCAGCTAGAAAGGAAGCAGTTGCAGGGAACCAAGACATTTGCAAACCTAAGAGGAGTCAGCTGATCTCTAATTGCCTGAAAGGACAGCTCCTGACAGCACAGAGCTTTGCTCGCCTCTCTTGGGAGCCGCTTCCAAGGTAGGAGCCATTTCCTGGCAGGAGGAAAATGCTGAGCTGGGAATTCAGGAGGTTGCAAGGCACACGAGGGAGTGGGAGCCATTTACAAGTCTGCCACAGTCTTTGCATCTGCAGCAGCCTCTTCCACTCACAATGCTTAAAAATAGCAAGTGGGTGAGACATGAAAATCGGAGGCAGCGGGCCCATGCCAGCGAGACTGAAGGGAATGATGAGCTGATGTTAAGGCTTCAAGCAGTGATTTAAAGCTCCATAAGTAATTCTTGGCTTTACAATAGCCGTGCACAAGAGGGGCAGTACTAAAGTTCAGAGCAGCATCCTTAAGACTGAGCAAGACTGAAAATTCACTGGCTATAAATGAAGGGGAAAAAAAAAGGAAAAACCTGTTCACAGCATGCAGTTATAAATCTCTTTCTATTACTACTTTTCTGCTTAGTCTCTCATCCGCAGTCACTGGTTGCTGCAATCCAGCAGCAGTATTTTTTTCACAGCAAAGTCAGCTCTGAAGAAGTTTATACTATAGCAGAGGAAAGAATTGGCAGATAAATTGGTAAAACCGTTTTACTAGTTAAAGTCGGTGAGATTTAAGGGACCAATCTGATGCCTGTAGATCAAACAAAAGAAGAAAATTTTGAGTCACAGAGAGCAGTCAACAATTTTTTTTTTTAAAGATTGGTCATTATATCTCCACACTTTTCTCCCAGTAGTGTGAATTTAGGATTTCTGTCAAATTGTTTACACCATACAAAAATCATTGTATTAAAATCCAGTGTTCACCCTCAGCACTGTGGAGAGACCATCGTGACTTACTTGACCCCAATGGCAAGTACTTGTCCTAGGAAAGCAGGTTCACAGCCCAGCACTAAAAGGCCAGTGTTGCCATCGCTGGGCTAAAGCATGTTCTTCCACTGGAGGTACCAGAAGAATTAATGCTATGTTGTGGGAGAAGATAAAGTAATAGCAGAGATGTGACCACAGTGAAATGAAGGGTCTTAGAATTAAACGGAGCCAAAAGGTAAAATTTCCTCTGCAATAAACAAATATCAAACAAATCTGTAGAGCAAAGACAGAAATACATTAAGACAAAGATAAAAGACTCTGAAACTTGAGTGCCTTCTGAGCTGAAACAAAGAACCCCAGAACTCATTCATCCGAAGAAGAAACTAAAAACACTTTAGATCAACTAAAGCTTGATTAAATAGCGTCTAATAAAAACATGCATTTTTTTTTTAAAAAAACATTACAAGCTCTGTTCCAGAAAAGAAATGTCAAAATCTGTTATTTTCCCCTTACAATGGCAAGCTGAGACAAAGCAGGCTTCCGAGCTGCTCCCTTCAGATGGAGCGTGGTCAGAGGTTTTTGCAGCATCTCCACTAACCAGGTGCTCAGAATAGCTCTGCTCTTGGCCTCTGCCATCCAAACCAGGATGCTCCCTTGACTGCATGGCTGGGCTGCCGTCCATGAGGGGTCTGATGAGGCTTTTCCCTGTTGAAAACCATCTCAGGGTACAAACAGAGCTCCCTCTTCCCTCGCTTTTATACAGGGGAGAGCTGGTGGCTGCGCGGAGAGGAGTGGGATCCTGTCCAGCGCTGTCCGAAGCCCAAAGCCAGGCTTGGCTGCCCGGCGCGGGTGGGATAAAGGCGAACAAGCTGGAGCCTGGCCTGGAGCTCTCTGCCAAAGCTGTTTGCCAGGGGGAAATCCCAAAAGGGGATGGCCTGGAGCCAAGTATATGGGAAGAAATAGAGAAGTCTATCTAAAGTTGACCAATTTTCTTTGCAGTATTCGCATAGTAGTTACAGGTCTTTCTGTGAAACAGGCATGCAGGTAAGGTGGAGAAACCTTTGGAGAAACCCAGGGATGCAAAGCACAATTGTGTCTGACAGAGTGTCTCAGCTCCAGCACAAACCATTCGTCTGCTCTTGCACTGGAAGGACCTTCCACTTTCCAACTCAAACCACCTTTTCCATCTGAACAAACAGCAGGTCACCATCATGCCCACCTGAGCCCCATTCAGCATGGGTGGAGAGCACCAGCATGGGGGTTTATGTGAGATTGCTGCTGCTGAGATGTCACCAGCCGGCCGGTTCATGATGGCAAATGCAGCCCCTGCTCCCAGCATGGCAGAAACCAACCCTGGCAACCCAGGACACTTCTAATCCTGAAAAGCACAGCACAGAGCGGCTCACACCGAGGCCTGAGTCCTTCTGCTCAGAAAAAAATGTGGAGACACTCAGAAAGACACTGGATAGCATGACCAGCCGAAACCACGTAGCAAAATCCAGACAGAAAAAAAATACTGTTTTGGCCAGTACTGGGAGCTGGAATGCAGCTGCAGATGAAGGCTGCAGATTTTGACAGAAAGGGGAAAAACAGCTCCAGGACTTCAAACAGGCCAATCTCAAACCACACAGATAGGTTTATTTAGAAAAGAAACAAAACTCCCAACACCAGCCTCTTATCAGCCTCAACTAGGGACTTCTCAGCTCTTTTTACTACTTGTGGTTCCCTCCCCCAAAGATTCCACCAGAGGCACTAACTGTTCTACAGAATTTGTACCTCATTAAGCATCTCTCAGTCACCTTTGGCAGGCCCTATATTCTATTCTTTTTTCTTTTCTTCTTTAAGAAGAAAGTTTGAAGTGGGTCTGAATGAGCAAGACACCAGCAGCAAAACATTAGCATGTTGTCCAGGCTCAGAGATGGAGAAAGAGGGGGGAGCAGATAAGGGCTGAAAAGCTCGTGGTGAACCCCTCCCCAGCAGGTCACTCAACAGGCCACTTTGGTGAGCACCTCTGCTCCTTCCTTAGCTGTCCAGTTCTCTGTTCTCATGCACATGCAGGCACAGGCCAACCCATGATGAAGCGCAAGGAGCACCTTGATCCCAGCCTGGCTCCACTGGCATCCGAGGGATTTCTCTCGGGGTGGGACACAGCTCGGTGCGCGCAAGGGCACTGAACATAGCCTGCAGCAAGCCTGCAGCTCTCCTTCCCTGGATCAATCTATTAATTTCTCCTGTGCTGCTGGTATAATAAGGAGGGGGGAGGGCATGGGGAGACAGAGACAAGGCTCTAGTGTGCAATGAAATTAAATGCATAGCAGCAGCTATCATTAATGATGCATTATGGAGCAACAAAGGCAGCCTGGATGATTGACACTCCCTAACAAGTTGCATATAATAAACACTTTCCTCTAGACAGAACGTGCCTGATTATGGGATATGTTCCCCCTCGTGTTACTGACGGATCCATTGTGATAGACGCACCCCACTTCAAAGGGGAGAGTCACCCAAAACAAAAGGAGGATGGAGTGGGAGACGCTCGACGGCAGGAGCCGCACGGCCTCCTCGCTGGGGTCTCCACGCAGCAGGACGCCGAGAAGCTGCACAGGAAAACACACGTCTGCAAAGCAAGCAGGAACACCGGGGACAAATACTGCACAAGTTGCCTAGGTTAGAGCTGCTGTAAGATACATGTGGCCTTGTGCACCCCTTCCCAAACCAGCATCCCCTATAGAGGGCACAGGCTCCTGCCCTCCGCTCAGCACCAGGGCTCAGGGACTGCAGGACCAGGCCTGGGGCTCAGTGCTTCAGGAGAGCTGGTCCCTATGGAACTGCTTATAAATCCAGGCAGCTCGTGCCGGCACTCCCGGCCCCGGCATCTCGCTCACCCTCAATGGCCTGACCCCTTCTCTCCCCTGACAGCTCCTAGTGCAACCGGGGCCTCCCACCAGCACTATCTCACTGGGGGTTTTACATCTTGGGTCTTGCTCCTCAGGACTGTGTCTAAAATGAAATGGGGGGAAAACAGGTCTTGGGGGGCGTCACAACAATGCTCCCGGCCCCGTGTCCAGGTTTTGGGGCTCAAGAGGAGCAGGGTGGGGACCATTCTTACCTCGGTGAGCTCATGCTTAGAAAGCTGCGTGCAAAAGCACCCAGATCTGGACTATTTCCAGTTTCTGCTCCGAGCGGGTGGGTAGGCTCCGCAGCGTGCCAGGAGGAAGTCTGCTGACAGACATTACAAAAGAGGGTGTAAACTCCGTGTTTCCCAGCGAGTGATTAAAAGGGAAAGGCAGGAAACTTGCAGCTCTGTAATTAACGCCAGAGAAGTCAGAGCAAAGGGTGACATCACCGCAACTAATTACGACTTGGGGAGGGGTAGGACTAATCATTAGCCTGACCCTGCGATCCATGTCTAACATGCTCCCATTGTGCTCCTGGCCAGATTTCCAGGAAGCTCCTGCTCTCCGAGGCATGTTCCTGGCTCTGCTCATGCCAAGCACGCGTGAGGCCAGACCCGCACGTACTGCGTGTGGATGCTGAAGAGGGGGATGAGCAGCAGGGCCTGGGGGCTGCCCACAAGCGCTGCGGCAGCCTCCCCACCCCATGTGGCTCTTGCTGTCGGAAGGTCCTGCAAATGTCTGAGCATCAGCCAGGCCTGACCTGTCTTCTCCATCCTTGCAGCCAGCTTGTTTTTTAACTGCCCAAATCTATGCTTTTTCCCATCCATTCCAGAGCTGGCGTCATTCCAGGGGCCAGAAACAAGCAGACATCTGGCATGGAATGCGAGTGAAGCACTTCTGGCTCCCTGTGCCAAGGCAATTCTCCCAGAGCTGTCAACATCAGTGCCCTGGAAGCTGCTGCCATCTCTACACCCACGTGCAGGACGGATGAGAGGGCTGTGCAGCTCACTGCCACTGCCAGGTAGATGGTGGGTGTCACGAGGCAACACAATTTGGGCAGAAATTGCTTAAAAGTCGGCTCTCATCTGGCACCAAGGCCTAGGAATGGGCTATTTTCACATGTTGTGTTTTCCTGATGCCACCACCACACCGCTGGCCTTATGTTAAGGGAGAAAAGACTCCAAACTAGGTGCCCTTCTGAAAAACAACTATGTTAGTAATACAAGGTCACTACAACTCCAGGGTACCAATTCTGATCCTGGGGCCTCAGCTGAGCTGTTCGGCCATTGCAACGGGCACTTGGAAGCTCCTGTATTCTCTGAGTAGGTGGCATCTGGCTTTCCCTCCACCACGCAAAAAGCTACACAGCACATTTGTGCTCTGCAGAAATGCAGTACATTTGTGTTCTGCAGAAATGCAATACAGCAACAAAAAAATCCCCCCGGAATAGGAAGCAAAACCAGCTTGTGCCCTCCGTCACCCCAGCAGGGACTTGCATCCAGTGCCACATGAAGGAAACGGCTTGCAAAATGTTCCAGAGAAACTGCACATGAGCAACAGGAACTGTCAGTTCCAAGGAAAACTGCACAAAGTTAGGAGTTAGACAGCTTTTAGAAACAGAAGAACTGTATTTAGAGGAAAGGGATGGGGAAGTTGCAAGTTTTCAGTTTTACTGACTGGTATTCAGAGAAAATGTGACGTGAGCATTGCAGCCACTGTGCTGAGACTGCATGAAGGCAACAGAGCCAAAGCAGTAGCAGGGAAATGGACAGTCACTGGCAAATTCTTCAAAAAGAATCAAGTGCAACAAGATACAGTTGTCAGCATGAAGAAAGAAATCTCACTGTACAGGATTCTACCTCATGTTCCAACAATGATTCTTAAACTCCTTTCTAAAATATCTGTATATATGCAGCATTTCATAAACCTGTCAAAAATATTTGAATCTTATACTGAAACATTACCAAGGATGCCACACTATCTATAATACAGTATTAACCTCTGGATAATATTTAGGTATGCTTCAACAATGCTACCGAGATAGAAATCAGGATGGAAATCTACAGGATGACTTCAAAGTAAGATATCAGTCAATTTATACAGAGAATCACACTTAGAGACCTGCAATGCCTAATTCTTTGTTGGCAAAGGTTCATTACAAATTCTTTTTAAAATATTTCTCACACTCTCCTCCCCTTTCCTTATCCTAGTTTTCAGAAACTGTAGGAAACCCCTGGATTAAGGGGGAATTCACAGTCAAGTAGCAAGCAATATTCAACCAGTCCTAAGGCTATTACAGCACAGAGCTCCCATGCAGAGATAAGCAATGGTTTAGAAAAATATCTAAGCGGTTCCAAACATCAAGATGATTTCACACCCAAATGGAAAATATGCAGGCTAATATTGCAACAGTCATTATGGCATTCAGCATGCAGCCAGGCTAAAATCCACACAGGAATACGGCCACATTCCTGCACAGGATTAGAGGAGTGATCCAGAAACCACTGAAGCCTGTAGGATTCTTTCCATTAAGAGGGACTGGATTGGACCCTATAAAAGATTAACTATATGAGCTTACAGAGGACATCAAGGTGCAAAGGAGCAACAGAGTCAGTGCTGAGCTACACGAGCACGCGGGCCATTTGTAACACAAACTGCAGCCTGTGCTTATTTTCTTTCCAAACAGATGGGAAGAACAGATTACAGAATGGGGTCAGCAATGAGGTTAGATAGCTGGGCATTGCAAAAAATTAATACAAGTGCATAAACGAACACAGGACTAACCAGGAAATAAAAGCTATGCGAAACTAATATCACCAGTTTTGCCTGCACTAGGATTATGAAAAAAGAGAATTGCTAAAGGTATGCAACGTTTCGACATTTCCTCTGAAGGAAAGCGCTTTAAGTTGCATTTCTTTGTAGCACATAGACTAGCATGGGATACCTCAGTACACACAGGCTCCTCAAAGCCACGAAAACATGGTGATGCTACTAACACATATGTATAACCTTAAACACCAGCCAAGCCATCTGCCTCGCTGCTGTTGCAGCAGACGTGGGCTGCGTGTGAAGCTTTCCTCTCACCCAGAGGTGACACGGAGCACGGCAGGGCACCCGTTTTATTGAGAAAACTGGCACAGAGACTCAGCCACAATAGCGAGCTGCGTGAAACAACCATGGTAGAAGGAAATACAGCTTGGGACCAAACACTGCCAGGATGGCCTCACCTATGGTGGCCAAAAGGTCTCCAGTGGCAGCAGCTAATGATTCCCTGAGCAGCATTCCAAGCAGAGGAAGCCTCCTCTGCACTCTGAAGTTTTGCAGGATGAAGTTTTGAGGACGCCAAAGCCTCAACACCCTCTAGGAAGAAAGCATTTCAACAGGGACAGAAAACACCGAGTGGAAGGCTGATGACATTCCCGTCTACTAAGAATGTCAGATAAATTTGATGAAAAGCAATTAGCGGGGGAGCGTGGGGGCTGGGTGGGGATGGGAGAAGCGAAAGCAGAACACACACAATCAACAAAGCCAACAAACCATGAGCTGTTCGTGTCTGGTCAAGAAGTTCGTTCCAGCCCAACAAGATCTATGAGTTACACCTTTTGGATGAAAACCTTCCACAGTGTCTGTGCCATGCAGTTTGCTGCTGAACACATCCCTCAGCAGGTCTACAAGCCACCCACTCGGATACCAGCCCAACACTGAACAGAATCCCTTTCCCAATGGCCATTCTCCCCGTTTTATACCCAAGTCCCCTTGAAAAGGTTGGGTACTAAGGGGCAGCATAGTGAAAATCCTAACATGGAAGCATTCATCTGTTTAAATTACTTGGAAATCCTTGAGTCAAAGCGCCAAAGAGAAATGACTGCCAAGCCAAGGGGGAGCGAGAAGGTATCAAGCTGCAAGCTGCGCAGCAGCACGCGGAGAAGCTCGCACAAGGTGACAAGAGCAAAGTGGCTGATGCGTCTGCACAACCCTACTGCTGTGCCATGTATTTTTAAACACCCTCTGTGCTCACGACGCTTGTGCCCGCCCGGCCTCTCTCCCGACAGCGCCGCAGCCGCCCTAGTTGCCCGGCGAGGGAACCCACAAGCCCCGGTGCTCATTAGAGCGACGCTCCGGCCGCAGCGCTGATGTGACAGCTCCCTGGGCAAAAGGCAGGAGCGACAGGACGGGACAGGGATCACAACACAGCGGCAGCAACGTTCAGCAACACAGAGAAAGAACACGGGGTCAGCTCATCCACCACGGTGCCTGACAGCAACCAGGAGGGCAAACTTGAGGGGAAAGTGCAACTGAGCAGAGCAGCAGCTCCTACACCCTCCCCTCTCCTGGCAAGGAGCTGCTTGGAAGGTTCTGCATGCGGACTATGGAATATTGAATAGCTCCTGACAGACAAATCACAGTGAATTTGTACAATTCTTTTCAAATCTGTTCATATTTTGCCCTTCGTGTGTCATGGGGTTATTATCTCCACACCACAATTATGGGTCATGGAGGGAAAAAAAAATAGTACTTCCTCCTGCTTGCTTTTCAGCAGCCACCTGCTAAGTTTACTGGTGCCTGTAATTCTTCTTAGCATGGAAGACAGCCAGAAGTCATATTATAATCACCTTTTTCACATCACTCACTAGCGTTCCTGCCAGGGGACAAAGGAGGTTAACACAAAGAGGAGACTCATCTTAGAAGAGGGTAGCAAATGCTATGGGGTCAGGAGTTCATTATTTTATGCAGCTTCTTTTCTTGAGCATTATCTCAAGAGTTTGGGCCTCTCCAGTGCTGCTTTAGAAGGAAGAGTGAGATTACATTCAGGTCCAGTCTTGGTGATCAAAAAGGAATCTTCTCCCTGAGCCAGGGGCAGGTCTTGGCAGAGCGTTTCTGTAAGTGATATCAGTGCTGTCACTCCAGACAAACCCCAGCGCGCGATGCAGGAGGGGGCAAAGAGAGGAAAGCTGCCGGGCGCACCGGGCCCTTCGAGCTCACTGACTCATCAAACCCTGCTCCAGGGGAACGAGCTGACAAACTTAGTCTGTCTGGTTTGTGCACTGCTAAATTAAAGCTGATATTTGGGAGACTCGTAAGAAGAGCTGTAAGTGAAGCAGGGCAAAAAGGAAGATGGGGGCAATGGCTGGCAGCAAAGAAAGGTCTGTCTGTCCACGCCACCGTGCAGACAGCAATGCATCAGTCTCAACTAGAGCCACTTCTCACCCCAGAGCAGAAGCAAAGGCCTGCTGAATCCGCTGTCCTTTCTGCAGGACCAGCTGGCGGTGGCTGCCTCAGGAAAGGATGGATGCACGACCTGACGTGCCTTCTAATTGCACTCCCCTGAGCCATCAGAAAAGGCTTCTCCCTCGCAGCCTGCAGGGCAGCCCTCCCCCCAGCCTGCCCGGGCAGCCCTGCAGCAGCTGGCACCTTTGTGGAAGCCGGCAGTGATCCCTGTCTCCGAGGATGCAGCCATCCCGTGTCCACCTTGGTGTCCAGGTGCAAGGTCCAGCCCATCACTGCATTTGTGCCACAGGTGCCCGCAGACCAGCCGGGAGCAGGGACGGGGCCTCTGGAAAGCAGCTGGCTGTGACAAGTCCCACTGTCCTGAGAGCGAGGCCAGCAACGGGAGGGTAGGAGCCCCTCCAGGCTGAGGGCTTGACTGCTGGTCTGGTTTTAAAGATCTCCATGTGAGCCAGAATAAATTCCTACACGGGGCTTCGGAAGTGAGCCTGTTCCCTTGCACTCCCAAGGGCAGATTCTGCTACCTATTGAAGATAAACCTGTGGACAACAATCTGAGCCTTTATAGGATTTTCAAAGCACATTTTTTTCTTTGTGGAAGCAGAACCACAGATTTAAATTCCCTTTCCCAAGGCAATGCCTCCCCTCCCTGGCTCCTGACAGCCTCTTTCCTCACTGCAGCACTTTCACAGAACAGCTCCGGCTCAGCGAGGGGAAGCAGCTCCAGAAACATCTCCCGACTAAATGCCACTGGGAAATTAAAACCCACCCATCCCCTGCACAGAGCTAGCCAAGCACCAGGCAGGCCGGGATGTCCCTCTGCCCATCACACAGCAGCTGGTGCGAGCAGCACAGAGCAAGCCCAGGGTCACATCCCTGCCCTGCCGGTGGCTGCCTGGGCGCTACTCGAGCCCTGCGTTTGCTCCCAGCAGCAGCACAGGGCTCTGCAATAACCTCCACCTTGAAAAGCCGGCGGGAAGAGACTGCACAGAGTTTAATTTCCATAACACCATCACCACTGTGTGAGTTACTAGAAGCAATTTTCCCATCTAGGACGTTTCACACCCAAGGCTAGTACTTCCTTCAAGAAAGGACAGAGCAGAATATTTCATAGGTTTTGTTCCTGCAGCCTTTCAAGTGTCCTCCAAGCCCTTGCACACAGTGGAGTCAATAGTTACTACTGTTGCATGCAGAACTACAGACTCAGAACTGACTAGGAATCGATGAAGAAAAGGGGAACAAGTCCAGCACTTGTTCCACAAGGATGAGCTCTCAGTGCAGGTTTCATTCCCGGTGCTCCTGCCAACCGAGAAGGCTCCAAATGATCTGCTAACCAAATCTACTGTGGCTTTTCTGTGGCCTCAGGACAGCATACAACATGCTATACAACTGTGGTACATGCTATGCTCAGCCAGAAAAAGTACTTC
>JAVCKT010025004.1:0-25018 GCA_032273925.1 Rhynchotus rufescens | reverse complement strand
TGATCTGCCAGAAAAATTACTTCAGTTAAAAGAAATCAAGTAATTTTTCAACTTATATTTAAAATTTTTAAATTAAAAAAAAAATTTACATATTCACTCTACGTTGCAACGGAAAGATTTCTCCTTTTGATGAAGATGCCTGGGCAGCATTATAACCTTCACTAGGCAGCGCTTTAGCCTCCTTGAAACACAGTTCTAACATCTGCTCCGCTCTAGTCTCTTGACAGAGTGGTCAGATCAGCTGAGGTCTGCATTTTCTTGTTTATATTTATTAAAATAAACTACACCTTTCAAGAAAGAGGAATTTAAATTTGATAACAGTGCCTGATGGTAAAAGAAATGATCTAGCCTTTTCCAGACACTCCATTAAAGTCTGACTTGCTGCTCACTGGGAAGAAAGGAAATCCCTTATCTAATTTGGGCTCTTTGCCCTGCTCTACCCTCCTCCCCTGCTAGTCCAAATCAGCATGAGGAATGCAATCTTCAATGTTAACAGGGCAGCCACTCCCCTGTAACCACCTTTATGCATCTGCTGCAAAGAAACTCGCTGTGACCCTCATTTTCTTCCTTCTTACTTGTGCCTACCTACAGCTTTGCACCAAAACTAAACAAACATAATGCTGAGGTAACCATGTGCATAACCAGGTCCCCTTGTGTTGCTACCCTTGTGACCACGACAAGGTTTCCTTGCAGCACCATTCAGCAGCTCACGCGAGGCCCAGGGCGCCCACGTCGTTTGAGGGCTGCCTCCCATTGACGCCACCCTTGGCTTTGTGCTGCTTTCCCTCAATGAACCCTTGTCATTTTTTATATGCCCTTTGTGTAAGCCTCAGAGAGGCTTTTGTTTTTCAGAGGTCACTTGTTGCCTCCTATGGAGCTTTATGGCATATGAATATGCTGAGCTTTTCCTTCCGTTCCTCCTTCTGAGGGTGAATCTGTCTCTACAGGCTTTTATAAGAACTGCAAGGTCCTCCACGTCACCAAGAGAGACAGGAGAGGAAAAGAGAGGGTGGAGAAATGCAGGGTCACTGCTTGTGTTGTTTGTGTGTCTTATTTTGGTTTTAAATGCACTCAAAGGTCCCAGAGCTGGGACCAGTATGTCTTCTAGAAGTTACCAAGTTTAACTCCTTAAGGACCTCCATCGCTTAGTATTTCATGTAATTATTTCTGAAATAAACTCTTATTTAGTTCATAAGATTACTTCAGCACCAGCCTCTTCTCTTGTTCACTGCTTTATCAACTTCACTTGCTTCCCTTTGGTCAGTGCCTGGCTCCCCTGTCTTCTTCAAGCTCTTGCAGCAGTTCGGTCCTGCCAGGCTGCCCATCTTCATAGACTACTGTGCTTACATTTTAATTCTTCTTTCTTTTATCACATACTATCTCTCATTAGAATTTAGAGAGATGTTTCAGGGTTCCTGTGACCCTTTCACACCTCTACAGCTTAATATGTCCATGCCTATAGTTTATAGCCACAAGTTACAGAATCCCATCACTTTTAATCATGTCACCATCTTCCAGTGCCACCCACACAAGGAAAGTCCCCATTTCTCCCCCACCACATGGGTCCATCTAACTCGCACCTAATAAGAAAAGCAGAAAGAGCAGAGAGTAAACTGCCTGGCTCTGACTGTATGGATGTATGAGAATTATTTCCAGAGATCATGTATCAGCAGTACTCAGTTGCACTGAAACTGTAATCGCCAGGGTCCATTCACAAACTAGACATCAGCCTTTTCATTCACCCTGGAACTTATCTCTCATCCCAAAAGCCTCTGCTTAGCTCAGCCTGGGTTTCCATCCCAGTCACTAATACAGAGATACCTTTGTGTCCATGAAACGCCTGAGATTTTTCCTTTCCAGCACGATCAGCTCTTCATACAGCAACCAGCAGGCGACTGGCTCATGTTTTTCACATCACTGCACAAAGCCACATTTCTTCTTTCTAGCAGTTGTTTGCTAGTTACCCTTAAGGTTAAGGCAGAACCATTCCCATTCTGTACAAGCATCCCAGGCTTATAAGTTTAGCAGGCTCTTTATATGCTGTCCCAGATGGCCATTTCTCCAGCAGCTCCACCCTAGCAAGGGGAGAGTGACAGAGCAGAATACACAATAAACTCCAAATCCACAAGTCGAGAATAACCCCCACCAACATTACTGGTGCCAGGGGGTGCCAGGACCTTTGGTTTATGCCTTAGGCCCGTCTAGGAGCCTTGGAAAAGCTCTTAGGGGACTGTCTGCCCCCGCTGTATGAGCCACTTATTTGCAGCCACTTATTACCAGTTTGAGATCAATGTACGACCCCCTTGGCGTTCTGCAACATGCTGATTACTGCACAGCTTTTGTTTCTAGATATAATATGTAGATGGAAATGTAATATTCACGCATGCACCTGCTGACACAACGGAGGACTTTGAAGCTGTAGATGTTTGCAACCCAATCTCTCATTTACACCAACTGTCCCGGGCTGGACACAAAGCCCAGCACATGCAGCCGGGAGCAGGGCACATAAACCCATCAGAGACTCTCCGCTGTGACTAAGCAGCAGAACAAGATTAGTCGGGGCGCAGGAGGGGAGGAGGGAAGGCCCTGCAGAGCTGTGCTCATGTCCCCAAGGCTCCAAACACTATGCACAACACCAGCCCAATGTGGATGGGGGCAGGAGGGCCTTCTGGTCCAGGTGAACTTTTTCCAGAGGACTCCTGTCTGCTTTGTTCCAGCCCAGAGCTTCCCAGCAGTGAAAGGCTCAGGCAGGAGGGCTGCAATCTGGGTCAGTGCAGCTGAGGCACCTACCCCGGGGCGGCAACCCGGAGATTTGCCTCTTCTTTGAGGGAGCACAAAGGGACTGTGAACCTCTGGGATTTAAATCCGGGCAGGGGTCGGTGCCAGCATCTTTTCAACATCCCCTGGTGCCAGCATGACTAAAGCCCCCCAGCACTCAATAATCAACGCTGAACAGGCACTTGCACAGAAGGGATAGATCCCTCTCGCCTTGCCCTCTTCTCTCTCGCTCTCCCCAGCAAGTCTGTTCTGGGCTCAGAGGAGCAGATGTCTTTCCTGCACCTCCCTCCTGCTCATGGGAAGAGGTGGGGCAGAGATAAGTGAATTTCCTCCCAATTTTGCTCCTCTTACTCTGCTACATCCTCTTCAACAGTCACCAGTGACAGAAGGGAACTGCAAATGTCTGATACTGCAGCAAGTTATTAACAGAGCAAGGGACTGAAAACTTTCACCCTTCAAACATACAAAACAATCAGCACCCACATTTCCTTTTTAAATCTTTGGGCAAAAGATAAATAAAAACCTTCTAAATATACTTTACTTGCTGTTTGCATCCACACAGGCTTTTGTGCTAACTGGGTGGTCTGTAACCCACCAAAACACTCCTAAATCAATGACATGCATCACTGTACAGTTAGACCCAGAGCATACATATAGTCATGAGTGAAACTGAAAAGACCACAAAATACCCCATCATTTAAGAAATTTTTGTAGCAATCCAAAAGCCTTATGAACCCAGTGTCTGCTGCAAGCTCTTCTATCAGCACAGCCAAATGCTGCAAGAGATGCAATACACAACCAGCAGGCTTTACCAGTGAAACCTGCAATACAAGCCCAGACTGTTTGCCTCTCAGTGCTGCTTTTTGCTCAGACCCTTCCTCACAAAAACTGCAACCATCTCAACAAGATTTTGCTCAAAGAACCTGATTTTAGCAACTAGAGAGAACAAACAGTCTCCTGCTTTGAAATATCAGCCTCTATTTTGAGTTGAAGGAAAATCTTTAGCAGCTGAGAAACGAACAGAAGACACAACATCAAGTACAAAAGAAAACCAGAGTTGCAGCTGGGGCCCCAACTGCCTAATTTAATAATTCCCCAGAAAGAGGCAAGCCAGACTATGCAAATATTACCCCATTCCTCAGTCTGTTGGAGCCTAAAGGCACAGAGCCTGGGGAGCCCCACAGTCCCCTTTGATGCCCCCACGAGTCAGGCTAGGCAGACACCAAGCTCTGGCCGCTGGAAGCAGCAGGTACCAGCAGAAATGAAACTTTGGACTTCAGAGTCCGCATTTTCCAAGAGAAAAGTTTCTGGTGGCAACTTTGTACCCACCACGGAAGTGTCCCTTGTGGCATTTATCATTTTGTGGAGTAAAAAGACACCTCGGGATCACCTGCCCATCAGCTGAGCTTAATGCATCACTATAATGGATTACAGAACAGCCAGTGTCTGCTCACTGGGCTGAGTTTTCGGGCAGCCACAGCAGCACACAGGTCCCTGGACTTCACTCAAGGATAAAAGTTTAATCTGAATTGGAGTTAAAGTAGCGCTGAACAGCAGCAACGAAGTCCAAAGAGCTGCACTGTGAAGTCACTGGCCATACCTGCTGGAGCACTTCTACACTCCTCAGCCTACACAAATGAAGTCTTAAGAATGTGTTTACGGGGCTGGACTTTCAGAGCAAGTACATCTATACATTAAGCAAGCTGCCTGCAATAGTATTCTGCATTCCGTTGATACTCTGCCTCCCTAGACTCATGGCAGGAGACACCTGCATGTGCCCCTCATCCTGCCTCCCTCTTTGACCCTTGGCAAGGCCAAGGGAACCCCACCTTGCATGGCTGCAGCTACAGAGCCACACAGACAGCAAAGCCAGCCCAGCATTTTCATCAAGCTCTTCCTCTGCTCAACCTGGCAGACAGCTGAGAGTTCTGGAGGATGTTTTTGGCATCGGTTTTAGCTGAATCATCTGGTAATATCAGCCACATCTGTTCCACACACATGCCCTGGAAAGCATCTTTTCTACAGCAATTTCATAGGAGGAGCAGGTAAAATTGATAGCAGCTTGGCTCGTGGCCTCGAATACACAGCAGACCAAAGAAATTGGCACTTCCAGCCCAGGCCACAAAAGGGAAATCAATCCAGTTTATTCTTCATAACTCACAAAATCACCTCAGTTATTTCTAGAAACAGCGAGCAAAACTCGTCCAAGCTCCTCTCAGAGGAACTTCCAGCAACAAACAGGACAAATGCTGGAAGAGGATCAGCAGGGATTTTTGTGGAGATGCAAAGGGGGACAATAAAAAGAGCAAGAACTGCAAGTAGCTCAATCAGAGGCGAAGACAACGCAATAAAAGTGCAAGTTAACAGAGAGGCACAAGGTACAAAACTACTTAAAATGCTTTTCCTACTTATATCCTAAGGAAGGCTTTAAGGTGAAGATTATAGCTTTCTATCAAATTTTGTTCAGAAAAGTACTGAGATCTCTGTCTCCAACTGACAACTCCCAGTGATACTGGCGATAGAAAGGAGAAATCACTGATATGCAGCATGGAAAGGACTTAACTGTGCTGCACTCTATTAAAAAAACCATCAGGTTAAGTATTACTGACAACCATTAACCTGGTGCTTGCAGGATGGTTTCGGAAGCCAGAGCTGTAGGTTTCAGATGTAGCAGTAACTGCTGGTCCATTCCCCACCGAGCTGCCAACAGTGGAGTGTCCCCATGGTCCCAGTAGAAAGAGCTACACAAAGCCATCTGTTAGCATTGCCGTCTGCTGGGCCACAAATCTGAGGCCAGATATCATCATGATGACTCTTTTCCTGTCCCCACACATCTGGAAACTCTGCATGTTCAGTCACTTCTGGGCTGGAGGAGGGAATCCCTCAGAGGAGCTTCTCCATTCTTCCAAATGCATCAGAATCATCCCATTGGGCTTCTAACTGCCACCCACAATGTCATACACCTCTCCCTGTTCCTTGCATCTACATCCTTTGTGTTCCATCCTGTGTGTGCTCACCACCCCACAAAGCAAAACACAGAGTAAAGGACGACCAAGAAAGCCAAGCCCGGTTCTTGCTGACAGCTCAGGCCCTTCACGTGTCCTCATCTGGATATCACCACTCAGGTTCTTTTAATAAGGGGACCAGAGCCTTCAAACTAAGAGCACAGTGATGGCCCAAAGCTCAGAACCAACGTAACTTAATGTAAGTGGCAACATTTTTAGGAGATCTGTACAGATATGAGTGTTTGGAAACACAGTATATAGTGGATCTGCAAAGTTAGGAGTAAGAAAAAAAAATCTAGATATTCAACCTGGTGTATTTCTCACCTGAAGGGAAAAATATCTGCCATCTGCACCATTTTTCTCTCAGAGGGAGAGTAAATAGCTAGGAGCTGGACACAAAAATCATTGCTTCCCATGACAGGTAATGTCAATCACTTGCTGTAAATGGGTGATTGACAAAATAAGCAGCACGAGCCAACCCAGATGAATATTAATGTTGCATTTAAATCCATTAATCCGATTAAACATCATACAGAGTAATATTCCCCTGATGTGAAATGGTAACCTAAAGCATTGCTGGAGTTTAAAATTTTCCCATGCACCAAACAATACAGACACCCAGGCACGGGACTCAAACCCTTTCACACTGAAGCAGAGTACCAGTAATCAGAGGGAGATAAATCACTAATGCCACTGGAGATATATTGTGGCAATTTTAGAGGGCTTGCAAAGCTCTCATTTCCAGAGCCTCAGCGCAGGTAGAAAATAAATTTAAGATATACTGCATATTAAATTAAGATGTTAAACCATCGGGTTGAATCTATTTTTGCTGAAAGAATGCTAGTGTGAACGTTTCTCAGGGCCTGGAGAAGCGACACATAAAAGCTAATTTTAGTTGAGTTAAAAAGAACAAGCAATTTAAACAATAAAACTCCTAAAAGGGAGATTTTGCTGGATAAAATAAACTTGGAAAAGAGAACAGATCTCCTCATTCTCTGGGGAGTTGTAAAGGAATCATGTTTGTACGGTATGTTCATCCAGAAGGATGCTCTGGAAGGATGACCCTTAGGATGCCCTAAAGTAGGGTGACCCCTTTCCAAACCAGGGCCCTAACCCCTTCCTGCAACCACAGAATTTTTACTTGAATTTTGAACCAAAAAAGTGTCTTCAGAGCTACACTGCAGTCAAAGGCTCCATTTGCTTTCCTTCCTCCTCCTCCTCTGCTTTTCATTCTTCCTCAAGCACCACTTCAGGAGTCTCCCAGACCTGGTCTTCCCTCCTGGCCAGGGAGCACAAAGCTGTTCCTTTTACTTCCATAGTGCCACGGTAGAGCAAAAACTGAGCCAGTCTGGACAGAAAGCAAAACGTGCTATAAATTACAGCGGACAGAGTGAGGAAGGCACAAATGCTGTTGAGGGACACTTCAAGAATGGTCTTAAAAAACTAAAAGGAAAAGGAGGAACAAATACCTGGCTAGGCAATTAGTAAGACACAGCACAACCTGATTCAGAGCTGAGCTGCAAACCAGAATCTACAGTATTTTTAAGATGGTGTTAAAATAGCAAAGTTTCACACTGCGAAGACTGTGGTGCTTTGACTGCTGACAGCTGCAACCACCTCCCAGACCTTCACTGTGGTGTGCAGGGCCTTGAGGGCTCTTGCACTGCTTGGGGAAATGCACTTTATTCCCACAGTCCTGTCATGAAGTTTAGAAAGCACTGCTCACGGATTCTGCCCGGGAAGAACCTTGAATAAATCGAGATGCAGAGAACAGGAAAAGCTGAATAAGATACTGAAGATACACTGGATGTTAAACTGATTTTCACTGCTTTCCACTGAAGAGGAAAAACCCAATCCTACCCTCATGGATCACAATGGAAAGAATTGCATCACAACACATGTGGAGACACAGATGATTTTTTGTTATATACTAAAGTTTCCACATATTCAGTTACTAGACACTGAACTTCTCTTGAAGCAGCAACATGAGGATTCAATAAAAAGTTCAGCACAATTATAAAGATAGTATATATATTCTCAGTCCCTCTCTTTTGGCATATTGTACTTTATGTGGTCATTTTTACATAACTTGTAGAGCTTATAGCAAGCAAATTGAAGAAATCAAAAAAAAAAAATGCTGGCATTTAATATTAATTCAGGAATTTAACTTTCCATCTGGGCCCCTCAGCTCAGAGGGCCATAATTAAGCATGAAAACCTCAAATTAAATAAGCTGTTTAGGCCATCAGAAAAGCTGCTCTACGCTAACCTGGGATACAAAGATAAGTGTTGCTTGGAATAAGATGCCATTTATTAACTGCAGGTACATGAAGCACTGACATCCTTCCTCCTAGGCCATGCAATATGTACAAGCCAGTGTGGAGAGTTTTCCTGCACTGCAGCAATGACCTGGAGGCCACTGGTGCCCTTAGCACTGTGCTCTACCTCATCATCCTGCCCAGTGTTGAGGGTTAGCTCAGAACTGGCAGGGAAAAACCCTGAAAAACCCTGAACTACTTCCACTTCCCCAAATAAATCTTCCTTTTTTAGACATTTGCTGTTGTTGATTCTTGAGGATTCTCTCCACAGTGGGAGAGGCAGAAAATATATTTCAGTTTTTCTTTAAAGAAATAATCCACCCAATCAACACCTCAAAACCCTCAAAGCTGAATTACCCTTTCTCCAGGAACCCGACATTTGTATAAAGCATCCTTGACCTGAAAAAATCTCAGTTTGGAAGATTGCTGCACAGTGGCAGAGAAAAGGCAGACAGCAAAAGGCTTGCGTGCACCTTGCAGGCTTCATGGTACGGTGCCATCTACATGGCATCAATCACAGAGCAAGCCAAATGTTTTCATGACTTGGCTTGGATACTCCTATCCAGCCAATTAGCCATCATTTCCAAATAGCTAAACACATTATAGTTATTTATGGCTAGAGACATTATTTTGCAAAGCAACCCAATGCAAAATTTGCAGCAATGAAGTTAAATGATAAGAAACCAGTTTGTAAGTAATTCTGCTGTCCTGGGAGATCAGCGTGCCTTAATTATCATCATTTTGTTAAGGGAAAGAAAAGAGCTTTGCTTTTGCAGACAACAAGCAGTGTGAAGGGAGAGCGATCAGGCCTCCAGACGGAGGGATGCGGGCAGAGAGCAGATCCGTGTACCAATGGGAAACGGCAGATGCTGCTTGCAGCTGGGGACAGAAAGCAGCAGCATCCCTCAGCCTGGGCACACAGACCCAGGAGGGCACAGGAGGCTCCCTGGGCAGCACAACATCCTTAGGCTGCGCCTGGCTGGCGCCTTTGGGATCATAAATGCACTGAGAGCACCCAGGGCACCTCACGCCCGGAGCAGGCTGCACTCCGGGTTACCCCTCTGCAGGTCAATCATTCAGGAGTGATTTTGGCAATGGACACACAAGAAAAACTTAGGTGCGGGTAAAAATAAGTCATTAAAAAAAAAAAACACAGGACTAGCTAAATATAAAATGCAATAAACTGCAGTCTGTGGCTACATAAGCCCCTAAAGGAATCATGATACGCTTCCTGACAGATCAGCAGTAAGTGCAGACGGTTCCGCTCCCCTCTGGAAGGCAACAGGATCCAGCCCTTGCTGCCACTACAAATGCAGTGTTGTAAGAGGCTGCCGGTTCCTCCGTACGTCGGAAGCAATGGGGGAAGCAAACAAAGCTGCTTTCCTTTCCTCTAATCTTCGTCCCTTGTGTGCCTGCACCAGATGGTGCCGAGCTGCAGGTTGGAAGAAGATAATAAGCCCAAAGGAAAAAAAAAAAAGACATAATATTAGGTTATAAAACAGCTGACCTTCAAAAATGACTACGTCAACTCCTGTATAATTGATGGGACAGGTCCAGGCGGACAGAAGTAAGCACGCTGGGATGTCCACGTCCACCCCCTTCCCTTCGCACAGGGAAGGAGCCATACGGCAGCACGGTTAAATTGGCCTGCTCGAGCCTTTCAGGTGTGAGAATGAGCAAATAAAAAGCCAGAGTTTCAGGCATTCCCACGGTGGGAAAACGCTCTGACTGCAGGCGGTTTTCTTAAACCCCAGTCCAGTATCACCAGTCTGTACTCCCAGAGCAGGATGCTAGAGGAGAGGAAAATTCTGACATACAGGGTGGCTTTAACCTATGGCTCCAAACATCCAGAGCTTTACTTCTAGCAACCATAACTGCAAACACTGCAGCAAGCAGCTGTTTTAAACACTAGGTGAGGACTGGGGATATCTCCTTTGGTCAGAGTTTCCTCTAAGAAACTGCCACAGCAGACAGTAAAATTTTGTAGCCTTTTTTGATACGCTGACCTCAAACATTTCCCACCAGCCTAATGTTGAAAGGTGTGGGTTTTTTTATGAAGTCTAGCTTTGGGAGGAAAGGAAGGAAAGACAGAGCAAATACTACTCAAGCTGATGGAAAAAGAAAGCCTTGTACTAGGTTCCTCTGAGGAGGATGGAGCGGAACAAACACATGCAGTATGGAACAAGACATCTCCCTTTCCTCAACAAAGACGTGAACTCCTGCACCCCTGCTGGGTCTGTCCTTGCAGGGAGCTGAGGAGCACTGCAAGATGACTGGAGTGGTCTGAGAATCACTGGATACTGCTGTAGTGCTTTCAGTGCCCTCCAAGCAAAGGTGATAGGCAACAGCATCCGTGTCCCCTCCTACCAGGATATGTCATTCTCAAGGAAGCAGCTTTCCAAACTCAGCGAGTTGCAGGACCTCCTGGTAGCGTTTCCTCAGCCTTTGGCCAAAGCTAAAGAGGTTCCCACAGCAAGGGACACTGCCACGCCGAGGGGCAGAGCTCAACAGTTCAGTATTTATTCGGCATGTGCAAAAAGAGCAGCTTCATGCCAACCATTGCACTTGTTTGCTTGCTGCCACAAAGATGCTTCAGTTGAGGAGGAACAAAGGCAGGAGCCATGTAAGCCCTGTGTCCCAGAGGAGCCTCTGCACCCTGACACCAACACAACCCACCCTTGTTCCCAGCACAGCCGTGGTGGGAGCCACATCTGCCTGGCCCTGCTCCAGGTACCCGGGCACTGGAAAGCCACCGGGCAGGAAGGCACCGGCCCTGCTTGCTGGCCCTGGTGTCCTTCTTGGCAACCCAAGGTTGCCACAGGCTGCAGGCAGGGGAAATGCCTTCCTACCAACTTAGCACAGAGCCTGGGCCTGGGACAGAAGTGATTTAACATCTCCCATTAAGAGTGTTTTAAAATTTAATGGTCAGAGTATAATAAATTCTACCCAGACATTTTCAGCGTGCAAGCCAGGCCATCATGAAGACAGAAATAGTTTTGCTGCAAGGCAATCAGCATCGGTTTTAAGTATATTTGGTAGGGAAACACAAGCGCTGGATTGTCTCCAGCATCTAGATGAGAAGACACAGGGCTGGGACAGAAGTATTCAGGCCAGTGAGTCTGCAACCAATATTCCCCTGCTAAAGCAGGTAGGATCAATAAATGAGGAATAAAGCAGAACCACAGCACTAAACTGGGGCATTACCCTCCACACTGCAGGACAAAATAGAAAAAAAAAAAATCACAAAAAAACACTAAATATTTTCCTGCACAACCACTGGGGTCTCATCTTGCTTGCAATACCGTAGTAAGCAGCTTAGATAGTTTGAACCACTTGCCATGGTCATGAACTCTGTGCTGGCCAAGCTGGGATGGGGCTTCGGATACAGCCGAGGTCTTTCGGAGGTGCCAGTCATGCAGCTGCCCTACTGTTCTGAGGACATGCATGGTTTATTTGCTTCCCTGTGTCAGCAGGTTTGAACAGAAAGGAACTTTTATGAACCCTGGAAGCACCAGAGGGAACAAGGGAGGCCGTTCCCTGCCCTCCTGCTGCTGCAGCTGCAGCTCGGGCGCAGACCCGTGGCTCAGGCTGCCCCGCTGCACGAGCTGCACGAGAGCCAGGCCACACGACACACAGGGCTGCGCACACCGTCAAGCAGGTCGTGCAATTCTTAGGGCCTGGTTATGGGATCCTGCTCCCTTACGGGTCAGCAGCAGACCTCACATCCTCCAGCAGGAGCAATTCAAGGAGCTGGAGGCCACAGCCGTGCGGCTTCAGCAGGTGGGACACAGCAAAGGAAAGGGAGGTCTGCATGAGCAACCCTCCCTCATCCTCCCCCACAGCTTCTTCTTCCACCTCCTTAGATCAATAGGATAAATTTCCCCTTCAAAGGAAACTGCAGTTTGGGGGCAATACAGCACTAGCTGCAGCCTGTTTGGCACCAGGCGCTGAAGCTTTTCTGCCTTAAAAACCAAGGGATTAGGAGAGAGGGTGGCGAAGGACAGGGGAGGGGTGGTGCTGCGTGGGGCAAGGCAAGGGGCCTCTCTCCACATCTTTCATGCTGCCTCCTGCTTTTCTAATGGAACATCACCCAGCAAAACACACCGGTAATTAAAGAAGACTGCAAACGATTATGGTGGGGCTTCATCACGTTGATGCCAACCCCACCACATCTCGAAAGCTCTCAGTCGAGCAGAGGCAGCTCCACACTGTGCTCAAGTCCACATTCCTGAAATTCCCGGGGACAGGCAGGCATGCTCGGAGCAGGCAGCGCCACGGGTTCAGGTTGAGACGTGCCAAGGACATCATCACCCCATGTTTCCCCGGCGCTTTTTTTCTCCAGGAGCCTTCAGTGCTCTCAGCCCAGCAGGGTCCCAGCTCAGCATCCCCTGTCCGTGCATGGTCGCACGGAGGGTTTTTCGCTTGCGCCTCTCCAGTTGTCACAGCCCAAGCGAGGGCTGGGAGGTCTCCAGGGCCTGAGATCTTGGCTGCAGGAGCCTCCAGGGAGGTGTCGGGAAAAAAGCACCAAGCAGCTTCCAGCTCCCCCCAGCCATCCCAGCAGCGAGGGAATGGAGCAGGAACCAACCCGCCCCGTTGTTTCTTGTCCCAAAGCAAGGACAAAGGTGGGGTTTGTTCAGCCGGGCAGCGCAGCGAGGCCTTGCGAGGAAGGCAGGAAAAAATGACCAAATCTCTTCGAGCTTTAGAACAGAAGAGAAATGGAAACAAACATCTGATTTCTGTTTTTTCATACATACATAGAGGTAGAGAGAGGGAGCAAGAAAACCAGACAAAAAGCACCAAAATCCAAAAGTTAAAGAAGTTTCCCAAATCTCCCATTTTTTTTTCCAGCACAGCAACACAAGTAACAATCAGAGAAAATGAGCTACACGAGAAGAAACTTAATTTCTATTATTTTGTATGAGTTCTGTGACAAATCAAATCAGCCCACTAGTCCAATCACAAAATCATTTTTTTTTAGCCAGCTTAATGGGAACATTTTCAGTCTTAGACTTCGAGCTGCATTTGGCAGCGACACTGCTAATAATAAACTGTTAAAATATCTTGCTCCTTCAGCTGACCAGCTCCCTTAAAATGTCTCGTGGCAGAAGCCAATGTGCTGCTTGACCAGGAAATGAGCTGTCTGAAAGAGGCTTCACATACAGCAGCTCCATCAGTCACTTTGAGTGATGCCACCTAGCAATCTGCACATTAACTTCAAAGGGAAAATGAGGGCATCAAAGCCATTGAAAGAGCAATCATTACCTGCAAAAAACGCTCCACAATTCTCCCATGCACGGCTGAGTGAAGGGAAAGCTGCAGCAAAATGAGCATTTTCACCTCAAAATACACTGCTAACTCCTGGTAACTGGGTCACTAAGAGGTTAATGGCATTCCTCTTTGTGCAATGTTTTATATGAAAATTATAACCTAGGCTCTTCTTCCAGAATCAGTCGCAGGTCAAACCTTATGGCCACCACTTCTAGGCAGAAAGTTGCCTTGCAGTAGGACAGGGAGGTCATCCAGAGATGCTGTCACCTGGTCGTGACTGAATCTCACAGGTTAGAAAGAAGGTTGTAACTTCAGAGTGCACAAGCACTTCTACAGCATCAGGCACCTGTTTACGAAGACTCCTAAAGAGCTATTTCCAAAGTAAACAACCCAAAGCAGGACATTATGTGACTCTTGGTAAGGAAAGATTATGTCCTAGGCCCCTTAATGGCAGGAAACGCTGTTCTCACAAATAGAGCAGATCTAGTCCTAGCCAGCTCAAAGGTACAACACACATCAAACTCCTACCACCATTCCTGACACGTAGAAAATGTCAAGACAGAAATTCAGAAGCCAGACAGATGAGATTCCTAATATTGTATCAGTCCATGCTTGGGATTCAGGACTGTGAGCAATAGGAAAAATCCCTCAAATCAACTCTCACTAGGCAATAAGCCTCCTGTTGGGCCTTCTCCTGCCCCAAAAGGCAGACAGGTGCTTTAGGAGGTGCTGGATCTAGAGAAATATGAACCTTCATCCTACATTCTCTTAAGGCTAATGCCTGGATGCCCCAGCATGGTCAGAACTGAAAGATGGTTATTTTCCTCCATACCATTTTTGCACTGAACTGTTCTGAGGCCAATGGCACCAACGGCTTTGAGGTCCACGGGAGATGAGTTCCCCTAAACTCTTATATAAACCTTGAGAGATGCACTTATCTCATCAGCACCTTGCAAACTCAACAGCTTCTGGAGACATGTACCTGTTAACTCTGGGATCACATCTCTGTGGCACAGAACTCCTCCGGCATAGTTTTCTTAGAAATATCACGTATGACTGAGTAGTAGTCCCATTCCTACACAAACAGGTGTATATTCAAAGGCTTAGAAAATTAGGGAAGAAAGACTTAGTCCATGCAGACAGAATTCCTGCCATCATCTCTAGTAAAGGGGGAAAAAGAAAAGCCCTGCCCAGCTCTAAGGAAAGGCCCCTCTGAGTAGCAAGAAGAGCTAGATGCATATTTGCATCTCACCTGAATAAATCAATGTGTTGAATACTGAACACTGTGATGTATAAATGCTCAGGATTGTCATTTATTACTGTCTTGGTGCACAACAGCGGAAACCAGTGCTATTCACCAAGGCGAATTAAGAACAACAGGGGGTCTAACAACGTGCCTTGGGTCCGGAGAATTTGTTCATTTGTCTCCCCTGCTCCCATCTCCCTTGGGCAGAAACACCCTCCCTAAGACTCCTACAACCCTCGCCAAGCAGAGGTGGCCTCGGCACAACCTAATTGATCACAGCTTTGCCCAAGAGGGATGAGCTTCTCCCACACACCTCAGTTACACCCCTGCTCACAAGGGCTCCCCCGTGCTCCACAGCGCTATCATCACCATGTTCAAATGACTGAATTATTGAAATTACTGAAAAAAAAATAAGAACGAAGTCACAAACACATTTCCAAGGTAAAGAAAGGGTTAGTTAGAAAAGGTGGAGAACTCAGAGTGATGCATACTGGCACAATAGACTCAAGTGATTCATTCACACAAGTGATGTCTTAAAGGGCTGGTTCCAGCATGACAAGAGATTTTTAGACAATTTCTTTCTTTACCTGCATTGTTAAGAGGCAGCTTAGCTAAAAAGATGATTCTAAACCTTCTGTCAGCAGTTGGGGAGGGGGAACGAGAGCTGCTGTCTGTTTTTTCAAGTAACTGAAGAAAGCTCTCTATTTCCAGAGGCAGAAATTAGGTTTACAAAGATCAAAGCCACTTTTTTTTTTCCTGCTTTGAGTTTTCAGGCTACCTTGTAGCTTAACTGTCTCAGCTCTGATAATCTGCAAACAGTTTTGCTAAGTGTTTTTTGGTAATCGTTAATCCCCATTCCCCCAAGAGAATCAAAATAACTGCATGGACATGTTCATTCTTTGCTATTACAAGCCCATGTGAAAATGGTGTTTTCTGGGTTGACGTCGCTGCCTCGGCTGCATGCTTTATACACGCATGAGGTGGGTGCCAGAGAAAATTAGGAAAGGAGAGTCAAGCTTTTACTGACTGCCTGGCACAAAACCAACCACCACCAACAAAATAAGCACACACACAAAACCACAACTCGGACAGATGTTCAGCCAAGTCCAGGCTTTAGGAATTTCCAAGTTTTCTAAGAGCTTATTTCCCTCTTTACTGTAGAGGAAGGTGTATTATAGCTTTTATGCAGAAAAAAAAGGAAAACACTGAATTGCAAAGGTGCAGTTTGTTGAAAGACGTCACACCTGCAGAAAGGTTCGTGTTCTTATGTTTTCTGCAGGTTAGCAACTGCTTAGCACATGGTTCCTCTTACTGTCTATGAAATAGAGACATTCCAGAAACATAAGCTTTGAGGACCAAATATCAAGGGACCACTATCAACACCTGATCTGCCACTCTCCACACTGCATGCAACTTGCAAAAAGCAGATTTCAGAGATGGGAAGCAACAGAGCCCCCAAAGAGTTGTTACAGTGACATTCTCTCCTTTATCTGCAGAGCAGCAAATTGTTTTGTAAATATCAATCAACCAGAAGTTTAAAATCAACCAGGAAGGAACTTCTCTTAAATACTCAGGGTTCATGCTAGATCAGAAGTTTGCTCTGCTGGTTGTATCACCAGCATTGGAAGCTGGAAAGTAGCTGTGCACTGACCCCAGTGCAGAGATCTGCAGCCAGAGACAGGCTGCAGAACTGCACAGAACAAAGACCAGAGGGTTTAGACAATTCTTAATCAGTCCAACTACCTTGCTCCGAATGCTGGCAAAGAAGAAGTGTTCTTAGAGGATGTGAGGGTATTTTCACTGCCTCCCAAGACAAGTCCTGCTTCATTCGAACACAATCAGCTCGCTTGTTTGCGCTCAACTCCAGACTTCTCAGTGCACCAGGCTGCACCATCACATCCAAGAGCATATTTATATACATATATATATATATATATATAAAGTTTACAAAGATGGTCTCAAAGTGCCTCCAAGATCTTGTGAAATCCTGCAAAATGCCCTCTAGAACAAGCTCCCGTCACAGTGAGCTAGGGACAGAGATTAGAGTTATCAGCTTTGACACTCAGCAGGAATGTGTCACAAAGGATTAAATCATTATATCATGAAGTGTCAGCAAACACAGCTTTCCTGTTGTTCTACCACTAAGTTATAGATTAATTAGTGAGGTACAAAACAAACTTGAAATATCTCCAAGCATCTGTCCGGGGGAACTGGCCTGGCCAGAAGTATGAGCAAGGGATTCATTTCCAGGAAGAGATTCCCTTGCATTCCTAGATCACCCAAAGCACCACCAGCTTGTCAAGGGGTCCATTGAAATGCAAACAAAGTGCTTCTGATGGGAAAAGCACACAAATTGATTACCCTGTTTGCCTTAACATTTTTGATAGTTGCTAATGCAATTGCTTCCTCACCATTTCAGTCACAGATTTTCTAACCAAGATCTTATTTTCAGCACTGAATAAAAACATCCTTCCTTTAGAGGGGTGTGGAACAGTACTGAAAGACCCTACAACACATACGGGAGAGTTAAGACACTTTAGAACAGAACAAGCACGTGGCTTAGCAGCTTTTGTAGCAAAGCAGGAAGCAGCTCACTTATTTCTGGATGCAATTGCTGTTCCTCAGCAATTCTGGACCAACTCTTTTATGAGGTCTCTCTCTGTCAGTAGGTAGAAGAAATTCCACGTGGTCTGACTGAAAGCCACGGTAGAGAAGTTTTGAAAACACCAGAAATATCCTACACACAAACTTCTACTTTTCATCTAAATTATGAACTTAGAAAGGTGTAACTGGACAGAAATTCCCTCTCATTTTTTTCTATCTTTGGCTGTGCCTGGCATTTTTCCCTGCCTTGCTCTCCCAAACTACTGCCTTCTACTGCCTGGCATTGCCAGACTACACCAAACAGCATGGGCACACAGACTGTAAGCAGGATGTACTCCTCACACTAATTTACCAGAGCTTTGGGATCCCTGCAGTATAAAATCAGATTACTTGCTAGGACAGTCTATGTAGGTCAGATTATAGTCTCTCTCTCAGAGGCTAACTGTGCTTGATCTCCAAGCCTCTAGACCAACATATGACGACACTGCAACAAGCTGCTTCAGTATTTGAAGGCTTTCTGAAGCAGGACTATCCAAAACTGACCTCCTTCTCCAGCTGCAGCCTCAGAGGGCTGCATGGCTGAGGCATCCCAACCTGAAGAGCAGCAGCATCGCGGTGCTTCACTCCTCCAGGACTGCAGGGCCAAAGTGGGGCGGCTCTGCAGTCCTCTCTGCAGCAAAGGATGACTGCAGTCTGGAACAAGAGTTGAATTCCCACAGCATTGCTACCCACAGCATCCATGATGGCTTTGAACTCCAAATCGCAGCTTTCAGCATTTAATGAAGAAAAATACAGAAAAAAACACTATTATTTTAGCAGTCAGACAGGAACAGAGCCACCTGGAAGTGGTCAGTGTGGCTTTTCAGAGGCTAAACAAGAAATAAAAGCGTGCACAGGTACTGTAACTACTGCATTTTCAGAGAAAGGGTTAAGCTTCTGATAGTCACAACTCCAAAACCTACTACTAGGTTTGCAATCTGGTACAGAGCTCTGCAAGCTGTGGGGCAGTTCAGAACGGGACATAGTTCTATGGTGACTTGGGGTTCTACTCACAGACCATTCTTCTAGTGTGAAATGGGTGTCACCATCTGCTCCATAACCTGTAGCCACCTAGTGCTGGGCAAACTTCTGCCCCGAGACCTGAAAAAGAATGGCTGGGAGAAGCTCCCAACGCTGTTTCCAAGACACAGATGCTCTGAACCTTAATGTAATTAATCAGGCCCCATTCATGGTATGCAAATTGTACTTTTGACACCAGCACGCTCACAACGAAATGCATTAACCACGTTCTAATTAAATACTCTAAAATTAGACTAAATATCATACAGTCTGGCAGATAAAATACAATGCATTGACAGGACTGCTGCAACTTCCTTAGCATCAGGTGCATATTAAAAGCTCAGATGTCAAATACAGTTGGGAGAAGAGAAGGAATTTTCTTCAAACAGAAAGCTACAGCAAGTTTTCATTCCTTTATAACCAGAAAGCCACTGAAATAGTGCTTTGAAGAAATGCAGGAAGTTTATATAACACAGAAACACATGATTCAGGAGCCTATTATGTTGGCTCAAGTACCAAGGTCCAAACAGCAGTTCAGATAAATCCAAGCATGACATTTGCTATTTGCAATAAAAAGTAATGCAACAGCATGGTAGAAATGAAGGGAAATAGTGGTAATCTCTTTATTAAAGAAAGCAAAATACAGAGTAGCATCTGTCAAATGAAACCTCAGCAGCTGCTGAAAGATTTATATTGAATGCCTCCTTTACCTAAAGGACATTCTTAGCTCCACACTCTTGCACACTTCCCTCTCCTTAGCAAAGGGAGTTCTTAGAGCACCTTGTCCAAAGCTGTCTGCTGCTTTGGCTCCCATGACAGGAGTCAAAGGAATGTGGTTCTTACTAGGAAAAACATAGAGCAGCTCCCCTTCTTCACTCCCCCACCGCTCCATTTACTGCGCTTACCCCAAAGTCAGGTCATTAAGGAAAGTCTACGTGGATATTATACATTTTATAGACAAATATAGACTCTGTTACTCTCAAGGATTTTTATCTGCTTGTTCAGATTAAAAAGAAAAGCTACTGTAAGTAGCAGAAATACTAGATTTCTTCCAAAACTTAATATGGAACTTAACCCATCCCAGCTCTAAGGAAAACTTAATCCTAACTCATCCCAGCTAAGGGAAAACCTAGCTCCGGAAGGATGTCACCTGCACAATATTCTCACTTCTTCCAAGTCTCGTTTCACAGCAAATAAGCTACAGCTCCCACTCCCCAAGGTAGCATCTGCACAGTCCAACGGGACAGCGGCTGCTGCCTTCCGAGAAATGCCAACATCCCTCGGCCACAGGTGTTGGACCCAATGGTGGATCATCTCCCTCATGCTCAAGGAGCAGGAATTGCCAGAGAGAAGAGATGGGAAAGTTCTGGCTGTATGGGAGGCGGTCAAGTCAGAAGGAATCTGACAATTTTCAAATCAAAATTAGAGATAAGGGTCTCCGTTATCCAAAAACTTGTGCTGAGTCTCCTCAGGTTACAGGTTTGGTTCTGCCTACAGGCTGCTCCAAGATAAATCCTCAAAGCTGTAATAAAACATGTCCTCCAGCCCTTCTGAGCAAGGCGGTATTTGCCTTGAATTTAGATTCACCTGTAGAAACAGTCAGCTACCTAAAAGAAAGTTGAACAACTGGTTTCTGACTAGAACTACTCCCAATGTTTTCGTTTTCGTATTCATGCAAAGTCATAAGGAAGAAAAAAAAAAAAAAAAGAGGAAAAGTCAAACACCCCTCACCCCCCTCCAAAAAAAATCATGTATCCTGGTAACCATCCTCCACTATAATTATAAAATTGCCCTTAAAACATAATTGCATAATTGTGCTTGGCAAGTATTCACCCAAATCTCCTACAAATATTTCCGCAGACTGAAGGAACAGGCAGGCGGTGGGCAGGCTGACGAGCCTGCCACAAGAATTAGTGCCCTCAGGACATGTTCCTACCAGCGATTACACTAAATACTTTGCATCACAGCATAATGTTTCAAAACAGTAGTTGAGCAAGTGAAGTAGCAGCATCTCAAAGCAAACAGAGAGGAAGCTTTTTGCACTGCACACATGCAACAATTCCTCTGAACACAGAGACAGAGGAGGCTACAAATCCTTTCAACAGAAAGAAATCCCAAGGATGGAAGAAACATGTTGACTTTTGGTAGCTACAAGCAAACAGGAGCTGCTGGTGCCTTCCTAGCATTACACATCACCATAGTGCTCTGCCCTTTAAGACAAGGGAGCTCAAGCCCATATATAAACACAGAAACAGCCCATATATAAGCACAGAAACTTGTGGGCTGCAGGGAGAAGCGGCCCAGCAGAAGCCAGAACTGAACTCTGCTTTACAGTGAGGTTGTTTTTACCAGCTGTGCATTATGCATTCAGCAGCACAGGGGATGCCAGCAGGGAGCCGGTATTAACACAGGCACCGAGCCCTTCCATCACCATCAGCCTCTCCTGAGAAAAGGCACACGCAGAAAGGACTTAACCCTAGAGGGACCACCCCAATCCTGTTGCTAATTCACCGGCTCGATGCTACAACAGAAACTGGAGAATTTATCACAGACACGCAGGCAACACTGCCAATAACAACTAAGGTCTGCTCTACAACAGGTATCGGCAGCGAGTTACAGCAGTTAAAGGTGAAGAAAACGTCACGCAGAGCCACACAACAGGGTCTCAACGCCTGTTACAGATGCGGGAAGCCAGCAGGAGCTCAGTCCGCTCTGGAAGCTGGTTTTGGCAGTGGAAATCTCTTACGGATGCCCTGGCGTGTCCTCAGGAGAGGCCCCTGCCTCTCCCGCGCCCGCAGGTGCTGACACAAGCTCTCTAGAGCTCTTGTCAACAGCTCCGAGCTGCAGCTGGCTGCAAAGCCTGCCCAGGCCTGGTGGGGATCCGCAGCCCTGGGCTGGAGGCTCCAGGCATCTCCTGCAGGCTCCCGGAGCAGCCACCGAGGGGACAAAAAAGTACAGGGAGGCTTTCAAAAAATAAATCAATGAAGATTGTTTTATCATCTTTTTAAACCAGGTCTGTGAGATGAAAAAGAAGGACATCATGTGTCCTGAGCACTCCTCTCCTGACTACTGAAAAGAAAAAGGCACATGACGGGAAAGGGAAATAAAATACCAGTCTGAAGAGCCCGAGAACTGCTCTAGAAGACTGAATTCCAGTGCGTATCTGGAGTGCAGGAAACACCTCTGGATAATCTGTATTTATTCATACCTCCTTGCTTGTTCTTGTTCCTTTCTCTTGCTAAGAAGTAGAACGAGTGAGTATCCCTAATACCAGAGCTGGTTTGAGGTAGCATTAGCACCGAAAATTTTAAGGGGCTATTTAATATGCAATATTACTTCTCAAGAGCATAATTTTATAAAAGTCTCATAGCACATCTGCATTACAAAACATTTTTATTAAGACACTGAAGTGAAAGGCAGGAACTCTTCCTTAGAAAAGAGGTTTCCTGGAAGAACCTGCACTGCAGAAGAGGCAACACTATTGCCAGGGTCAGGTGCCCCTGGAAGGTTTTGCAGCATCAGTGCTTTGTGCCTCCCACCACAATAGCAGCAAGCACTCCAAAAGTCATAATATAACTAAATGCAACATCATCACTTAATTAAAAATACTACAGAGATAAGTAGTTAACCTGGTTCATGACTGGCAGGGAGGGACTTGGTGGATGGTCACCCAGTCAGTCCATTGCCAAGAGCACAGGACACTCTTTCCTGAACTCCCTCTGTGATTAATAGAGGCTGCTCCTCCTTCAAAGTTCAGTGGAACCTGCGTCAAGGCTCAACTCAACATGAACATGGGAAGTTAGGCAGGAGAGGTGCTCCCAAAGACATGTTGTTCTAGGGAGGGTGTTAGCAAAACCATATTGTCTTGGTGACTGTTGTGAAATGCCCAAGAATTGACCAGTCGCAGAAAGCACTTCCCCTGCTGACCACCACATTGCTGGGTCATTTACAATCCTGCTCCAAAGATTGAGGGACAACAGTTTGGACAGAGCAATGACTAGCAGAACATCTCCCTAATCTTATCACAGTACAACCACCAAGATCCCCCAGAGCTGTCGTTAATAGCCAGGGCAAGACAACATATAGAGGAACAAGAGTTAAAATGGCCAGAAAGCAAAGATCTGCCCTAAAAGGCCAAGTTATCCGGAGGAGCAACATCTGAGAACCTGCACAGAGTCTCCTGGCCTATCAATCATCCACCAATTACACACCAGTGTAATTAAATCCAGAAAGCTACATTTAATTTTCCTATCATTACCCGATGAGATAAGAGCAGTACGTATGGGAGGGAGCAGGCACAGAGGAAAGAGCTTCTTATTTGTAAGTTAAATCCGTTTAGATTTAAGCTGCTCTTGAGGCAGGAACATTGCTCCAAGTAAGAAAGCTCTGGTGCAGAAACACAACCTTGGGCCCAACCCAGATAAATCTGACACATCATCTCTTTTTTTGACCTGGGCTTGGTCCTGCAGACTCTTCCTTTTTCAGGAACAGCTCTCACTGTTCTGACAGAAATAACTTAGACAGGAACGCGCCTCCTGTTTAAACCCCGTTTTGGTTTATACTTGTAAAACTGAACAAGGCTCCCCTCCCGCCCGCTACACCAATAAAGCCACATTAATTTATGTCAGTCCTACCCAGCCTTAGGCTCCCAGTTGTCCTGAACAGCAAGGCGTTTAGGTGCATGTACAGAAATACAAGGCAGGCTACAGCCCAAGTTTCTGTCTCTTTACTAGTGCCTTCTCCTGCCAATGCAGGCAGGAAAAAAAACCCCACCACAACCAACAACTAAACGTAGTCCTTGTCTCCTGCAAAGACTAGCAACGCTTAAACAGAGCAGCATAGAGCTTTCTCTACCCACACACGCAAAACTGCAGTTATGGCTTTTTCCTTTCTTCTCTTCTTTGCCTCATCCCATCCTGCCCTGCCCTGCTTCACAGAGAGTTATTTAAAGCCCTGATTGAAAGATGTATCAGATCATCATGGTGGCTGACTTCCGTAGGGTCAGGATTTCAATTACAAACCTCCTATGGACTTTGATGTTATCTGTGCTTCATCACATCATTTTTTTCTACACTAGAAGTGAAAAATATTTATTTATAACAGCAACTATAAATACACACGCTACTGACTTTTTAACTTGTTGTCCTTGTTCTCAAGCTAAATTTAATCTGCTATATCCTGTCCAGCTCTGGGTGAAAAAGCAAAACAAGCATAAAAACGGCTGGGCAAAGCCCAAAACAGGCAGTTACCCTTACCCAGGTACTCTGTAACACAACCAGCTTGGCAGGAAATGATGATTTAGTTAGTGTAGGTTTGTTTCTGACTACAGAAGTAACTGAATAACGATTTCTAGAGAGGATGCCCCCTTGTTAGGGAAAATAATTACTATTGCAATATGATGGGTCTGTGCTTCTGAATGAGAAAGGGGATGCAGGTTACTGGTAATCCAGTTTGGGATGTGCCACGTATGCTGGGAGGCTGAATCTGCACGGCCGAGCTACCACGACCCACGGACTGGCACCTGCTTCTACCCAGCTCCTCATTCTACACGCAGCAACACTGGAGATATTGTTCAAGTCTGGAAGACTGACCCCAAGGTCCAGCCAGGACAGAAAAGAGCAGGCTGTCATATCCTGAAGCTTTCCACTTGGATGAGTGATTTCTCAGTCAAAGCAAGGTAAATATTTACCAGGAACTGCCTGCCTCAAGAGTCAGGATTATTAGTCACTCCACCGTTAATCTTAATAAGCCTTAGTCATGCCAGAGCCCAGGTGATTCCTGGAGCGGCCGGCACTTGTTAGCCTGCAGTTTTCGGATCCCTGCCGGGGATGCAAAGTTTCCCGCGGATGAGGACTCTCCCCTGCACAACCTGCCTTGCTCCACGCGCCGCAAGTTTCGCAGCCCGTGCAGGAAACTCACTTCTGGGGGAGATGCCCCTACAGCAGCAGCAGCAGCCCGAGCGCCAACACGCGCAGAGCAGTAAAACAAAATACAGCACATTTCCTACGGTCTTGTCAACGGAGGGGAAAAACAATAAAGGCTCGGGCTGGGCTCGCCCCTCGCTTTTCCTCCGTGCGCTGGGGAAAGGGGGGAGACAGTTGGGTGGGAAAGCGGCTCGTCCTGCGGCCGGGAGCTCCGGCCCCTTCCCGGCCCCGCTCCCGCTCCCGGCGCGGCGGCTCCGCGGGCAGCCCCGGCCGGGCCCCGGCGCCCGCCCTACCCAGCATGGAGAAGATGAAGTCCTTGGCCGTGTGGATCTCCAGGGCTCGCTGGTCGTCGTACTCGCGCTGGTCGTGCTTGGTGAATTCCTGGATGAGTTTATTGAGCTCCTCCACGCGGGCTCCCGATCGGAAATCCAGCTCCGGCAAGGGAGGCTTGCTGCCGGGGCCGGCGGACCCTGCCTTGCTGGCGACGGGCGCCGCCATCTTCATGCGAGGGAAAAAAAAAAAAAAAAGAATAAAGAAAGGGAAAGAGGAGGAGGAAGAAAATAAAGAAATAAAATAAAAAAATAAAGAAATGCGCGGGGCGGTGGGAGGAGGAGGGAGCGGCGCCGCAGCGCGGCCCGGCCGCGGGGGCTGCGCGGAGCCGAGCTGGCGCCGCGATCAACAAGCGGCCCCGCCGCCCGCGCTCCCTCCTTCCCTCGTCCCTCCCTCCCTCCGTCCGCCGCCGCCCGCGGAGCCGCCGGGGCCGGGGCCGAGGCCGCGGCCGAGGGGGGGTCGGCGGCGCGGGGCCGACCCGGCGCGG
>JAVCKT010025003.1:0-41396 GCA_032273925.1 Rhynchotus rufescens | reverse complement strand
TTTATTTTATTTTATTTTATTTTATTTTATTTTATTTTATTTTATTTTATTTTATTTTATTTTATTTTTTCTATTTTTTCTATTTTATTCTATTTTATTCTATTTTATTCTATTTATTCTATTTTATTTATTCTATTTTATTCTATTTTATTCTATTTTATTTATTCTATTTTATTCTATATTATCTTACCTTATCCTTTCAAGCATTGCAACCAACCGCCAAGGCACTAAGGGACAAACCCCCACCCTTTCAAAGCTGATTTCTGGCATCTCCAGCACCTCCCACCGAGGATTTTTGGCCCGTTTTGGCCCTCACCTTATCAGGAAACCTTGTTAACAGCCCCTCAGATGCAGAGAAAAGGGGAAAAACCACAACAGCGAGGACAAAAAAAAGCCAGGAACTCGCTTTTCCCAAAGTTCCCCATGCTGCAACAGGAAAAGCAACGGAGATAAAAGAAATAAAAGAGCGGGCGAGGGAGGGGGGCAGATGCATTTACGAGCTCTCAAGCGAACAGCATGCAACTCTCGTATTATTTTTCCTCCTTAGCCTTTGAAACCGAACAAGGGCCCGGAGCCGTCTCGGCAGATGGACAATGTTCGTGCCTTAACCACTTAACAGCCATTAGCCTAATTTCGCGCGCTGGAGCCAAATTAAATAATAAGTAAGAGGCTATGAAAAGCTGGTTTGGAGCCCGCGTTGCTGCCTTTCACTTGATAACCTTCTCGTAAACAGATGCTCCCTCTCTACCCTATTAACCTTGGCTGGGCGCTTGGGTAGGGGGGTCCTTGGTGGAAGGCGCCGCAGGTCCCCATAGCCAGGGATCGTTTTTCCCCCGGTTTGCCCCGAATCATGAGCAGGAGAGCTGTTTTCGTCCAAAAAAAGAGGAGTTTTATTTATTAAAAAGCCATTTTCTTCCATTAGCGAGGGCTGCTGATGGGAAATAGATGAGCAGCTCCTATTAGCTGCTGCTTAGCGCATGACACGCTCATCAAGTGCCACGTCCTGGGGGTCATCCCTGCTTCGTGCCCATGATATTCCCAAGCCCACGGCCACCTCCTGAGCGGGTTGGCAAAGGTGGGAACAAGGATGGAGCTCGTTGGCCGCAGCCTTTTGCTCGCAGGGCATCTTCTCTCTACCTAGCTGCCTGTCTTGAGCAGCCTTCCAGGTACTTAATGTCTTCGAGCCATCTGCTCCTCTGTCAAATGCAGTTAAAATTGGCCGGAGGCTTCCCAAATTATTGGGGAAGGTTGCGAGACGGGAGGCACAGAGCACCGTTGCATAAGCTCCCGCCGGTGGGAGCCCAGCCTAAAAATACCTCCGGGTACATTATTTGGAAGCAAGACAGCTGGGAAACCGGGGTTGGATGCAGCCCTTTCCAAAGGTTTCCAAAGGGCTTTTTCCGCGTTCGGAGCGCGGTGCTTTTGGAATCTTCCCTTCGCGGTGCCCGGCGCGCGCGGCGCTGCTCCACGGAGCGGATTGCTCCCGGGAAATGCCGGGAGGGTTTTGTTGGGGACCCTGGGTGACAGGAAGCATGTGGAGAGGCTCCGTGCCGCGCTGCTGGCGCGCGCGGAGCGGGCGGCTCCGTCTGCGCGCGCCACATGGTCCCGCTGTGCCCGCTCGCTCGTGGCATCGCCAAGCGCCCGCTCCATGCTGCAGCCTCCAGGAACGTGCCAGATCCCTGGTCAAGCAAATACATTCCTTTTTTTTGTTTTTTTTCCCCTCTCTTTTCTCTCCTGCTACTCTCCGCTTAAGCTCGGGAGCTTGGGAGGCGCAAAGGGGTTGGGAGAGGAGGGGGAAGGATGGGAAGCAGGAATAAAGCCCCCCTAATCCAACCCCTTCCCAGTGCGGATCTGTGTTTCAGGAGGCTTCCTCTCCACTTAATGAGCTTAGATGTCCGACGGCGCTTCCGTGAATCCGCTGGAGGGGGACAGGTGCATGGGAGCAGCTCTAAATGCTATATCTAAATATATATTCAATATGAGATCTCCGATGTCTCCAGAATTCTCAGTGAATCTTGGAGTGTTTTGTTTATTTGCTTCTCCCCCTTCTCTTTGGTGCTCCAGTTGCTCATCGCTGGCTGTCACTGCGCGGCTCTTCCATAATTGTGTTTTGCATTCAGCGGCGGAGTTTTCTTTGGGGGCTTTCTTTTTAATATATTGTTTATGAGAAAAAAAAAAATGCCTGATTTTGGAGAATGCTGTCGGTTTGCAGCAGAACGTTTCTGCAGTGAAGGGGAAGGATTCAGGAAAGCGAAGGAACGAGCAAGGAAAGTGGGAAAGAAAAGGCTCTGGGCAGATAAGAAACTTAGTATGTGGATGCAGGGTGTCTTGACATGGATTTTGCAGGAGTACCGGGATTGGGGCTGGTGGGATTGGCCTGGTCTAGGTGGATTGAAGGAGCTGGAAATGGAAACGCTGGGAGCCGCGGGCTCTGTGCTTGATTGCTTTCCTGATCGGTAGTATATATATAAGAAAAAGTGCATTAGGGAAAGAATGTTTGAATTAAAGAGTGCCTGGATGTCAGGACCATCTCTGTTTGTTTTGCTTCCCTTAGCAGAGCCCTTGTAAAGTTATTACGAAGCCTTAATGGATTGGAGACTTTTCTCCAGCAGATTTTAAGGGGTCAACGTGCCCCCTACGCCCTCAGCCCGGTTTAGAGCCCTTGGGCAAGGCAGATCATCAGGTGGATGAAGCCCATGTCCTGGAAAGGAAATTCCAGCAATATCCTTGCTGGAAGCTCGAGCTCTGGTGGCAGCGCGAGCGATGACGAGTTGATTGCGGGTTAATGAATATGTGCAATTACTCCAGGTGGAGTGCAACAAGATGTATTTTAAGGAGGGCGAGCTTTCCCACTTTGGGGTATAAACTATCACTGCTGATGTTTGTGGAGGCCGGTAGGGTTTGGTATTGGGCTCATGTAGAAACGAGTCTCTCAGGTGAGATTTGTTTCTACGGCTCTGATAGGACTTTAAGATGCTTACGGCCATTCGGTTGGCAGGAAGAGCAACAAGAAAACAAGCCCCCAGATTCCTTCAATATTAACCCCTTCCAAGCTGGAGATAGAGCTCCCCAGGTAGTATCCTGTCTTGTATTTTTTTTTTTCCCTGAACTTTCTGGAAATCTGCAGTAGCAATCAAAGCAATTAGCTGTAATTGCAGAGAGACTACCTTGCAAAGGTGGGACGCAGAAATAGGCAGGTAATTACGATGAGTTATAAATGGCTGGTTATTTACATCAGGAGTGATGCACAGGGATTTGGTTATTGGAGGCACAAACTAGTGGTTAGAGCAGAGGATACGGGCTTGGGGTCATTGCACGTTTGGGTTGACCTCTCTGTTGAACTTGTTCCTACCTAAGGCAAGAGAATATGTATTTACCACCTCAGGAATATGAGCAAAGCATTAGGGTCTTTAAGAGCTCTGTGATGTCTTCAGGTATAAAGGAAGGGCTTATTTAGTGAGGTATGGATATGCAGAGTCATGGCCTTGACCACTGCTTGGTCAATGGTGAGCTGCTCTCTCCAGGCTGCGGTGTCCTGGAGATGGGTTGGACCCCAGAGACGCCCACCTTGCTGATGTACAGGGAGGAGAAAACTTGCCTTTTGGGTCTTGTGTCTTCCTGAGCAATTCTTGTGGCAGAAATAGGTGCTTCTTCTTCTCCGTTGGGCTAACCATACAGGAGTTTAGTCCTGTGCTTCTCCAGAGTGAATTAGTTGCGAGGAGAACCTCGGCTTACCCCCGTTGTCACTGCAAAGTCCTTTGTAGACATCATACTCTGAAGTTGCTTTAAAATTGGAGTTTTAAGTGCTATGACACAAACAGGAGGCCGCCTTCCACACGGCAGTGACAAGTGTCCTATGAGAGGAACCATTAAGGAGAGCAGCTCGGGATCACGGTGCCACCGGTCCCGCGTTGGGAGGCGAGCCACTTTGCTGGCCACGTCGGATTTCCTGGCCCTGCTCTTCCCTAGGGAGCTTTAAACCTTCCAGCGCCCTGTGGCTTGGTGGTACTTAGCAACAACAAGATTTCAATTATTTAAGGGCAGAGGAAGACAGGAAAGCCATTAAGACAGGACCATCACATGCACCAGCAGGAGATAGTGGCGCTTCCCGTCCTCCCAGCTGAGCACGTTTCTTGCATTTCATTGACTTGTCATCCTAGCAGGTAGCTTTCTTTAATGCAAAGTCATTGCTGTCAGTGTCTGGTAGGTGTCATCGGGATTTTTTCTAGACCTTTCCTGCATGTTTTTCTGTCATCTGTCCCAAATTACCATATGGATTTGCATCGGGTTGCTAAATACCGGGAGTTTCACCCCGTATTCTGGTTTGCCTGGCAGGGAGAGCAGCTCATCAGCTTGTCCTGTTGGATCTGTCAAGCCAAAAGGCAATGCATAAGTAGAAATTGGCTTTAATTGCAGCTTAAATGGAAAAAGAGAGCGTTGCTGTCAGAAGAGCCCAGCTTGGGGACCTCCCCTGTTGGCCTAGGACACCCCAACTGGTGACCAGAGGCTCTTCTCCAGTTCCCGGGTTCTTTTCCCCACTCAGGGCAATACGTTTGATTTATTGCTGCTATAACCGAAAATAGTCTTGGCGCAGCAGGAGAATTAAAAACATGCGTGGCATGTATATGATACCAAATAACTAATCTTTCCTGACATTTACTGTCAATCATGGTAAAAGAGAAGATAACTAACTCTGCCTCTCATGTTCTGTGGTCTACAGTCTTCAGTCATGAAGATAAATGTCAGGCATCAGCTGTCCTTTAGTGCAACCCTATTCTGGCAGGCGGCAACGTTTCAACAGATTTTTGTGCTGGAAGGTGAATTTTTGCCGAGCCTCGAGAACACATCAAAATCTTTGGGGCTTTCTGCCAAAAAGAAGGTTCTGGTCTCAAAGGAGAAGGTCTCGGAGCGAGGTAGAGCTCGAGAGGGAGCCCTCGTGCCCTTGCGACTCGGTTGAGGTGCTGATGTCCTCCCCGTTGCTGTCACTGCAGTCAATCTGACGTGCCATCTCTGTTCTCGTGACAGTCGCGTCCAATTTTACATGCAGAGCCCATTTTTTAGGTCGTCTGACATGGTTTTACAATTCGTGCTGGGGTTTGCAAATTGTTTGGGGTGGGAGCGGAGAGCTTGGAGGGAAAAAAAGGAAGGGATGAGCGGAAAAAGGGCCTTTTGTTTTGAGCGTTTCATTTGCAGTGAGGAGGAAGAAGAGCAGGTTTTGTAGTTTTAAACTGGGATGTTGAACTGGGTTGTTTGGGAAGGGGCGTTAAGTGCGGGAGGGTTGAGTTGAGCCCCAAAGCGGGAAAAATCCCAAAGCAGGAAAAGTCAGAAAGGATGTGGTTTTTTTCAAGGGAAAAAGGGGGAAAAAAACAAGGAAAAATGAAGCATTTTCCAGGCGTATTCTGCATGCAGCAGTGCCAGAGGAGGGACATGAGCACAAAAAGGGGCAGAAATAGGAACGTGCCCATGTTTAACCACGCTAGGAAAGCAGGAGAGCTGCTTCAGAGGCCCAGGTGTCAGAGGGACCCATTTATTGGCATTTACAAACACTGTGTCCCTGATCGAGGTGCCGCAAGGGCAGAGTTAGCATTGCTATTATTAATAATAAATAACAGCGCGGTAAAATAGGCACTTGTGTAGTCTGTGTCATTTAGCGTCTCCCCCTGTGCTTTACAGAGGAAAAAATACTGCAAGCCCATGTTGAGACAGGACTGATGGCGAGATGGGGCAGCTCATCCTTTTCCTCTTTGCATCCTCGCTTTTGCTTTTGGCAGTTATATTTCCCAGTTATATTTATATTATGATTACCAGAATATGTATATTTCTATTATAATATAGATTGTAAGTATATAACCTTGTAATTTTGGGTGTTCTCCAGGGCTGGGCTCATAGTCTCCCCGAGGGTTTGGTCCACGTGGGTTTGGTCCCTGTGTGGAATAAAGCAGGGAATGACGCTGGGAATGGCTGTCCCATAGCGGAGCTGAGCTCGCTGCAAATAGAGCTGTCAGCGCCTTGTCAGAGAGCTGCCGGCCATCGATAAGGCTTTATCGGGGGGATAAAGATAGAGGTGGCGATAAGCAAGGAGGTTTTGCCTTGCAATCCCCCCTCGCGGCTGCCCAAAACGCGCCGTGTCATGTTGACTTCTTCATTTCGGCGCCGTGGTAAATGCCAGGCTGGAAATGTTATTTATGGGGGAAGCTAATGAAAAACTGGCCAGCGGAGCCAAGGCTTCACCCAAAGGATAGGAAGAGCTTTTGTAGCGTCTTAATTAAAGGGAGGTAAGATGGAGTCTTGCGACGCCATCTAACATTGTTGGGGAGGCTAATTCTCCCCAGGATTGAATTAAAAATTAGGAACATTTAATAAGCAGGGTTAGATACCCCCCGAGTAATGGCTTTAGGCTCAGCCTGTCTGGCTTTTTGCGTGTTCCTGGAAGTCTGGCTCGTGTTTCCCATCATTTCTCATCAGCTGGGGGAACATTTTTTTTTATTTTTAATAGGAAATTTTGTAAGGGCGTGATTGGGGAAGCTTTAAGCCAAAAAAATGCGAAATATGACCAGAACTGGTGATGAAATAGGACCAGAATGGGTGATGAAATAGTAGCAGTTTTGGCTCCTTGTACCAATGTGGAAGAGAGCGAAGGGCTTAATTCTGCATCCCGGCCCCAAAAGAGCATTATCCCTGGGATAATGCTCTTATCCCATCCCGGATTCAGGAGGGAAAGGGGGAAGAGCCCCGTCCCCAGCTGCTTGGGAATTGCCCCCATTCCCGCGCGCCGGCCAAGGGCGCTGCTCCCCATTCCCGGGTATTAAAGGAGGATTTATCCCCGGCGCTGGCGAAGCAGCTGCAGCTCCGGGGGAGGCTGCGCTGAATGCGAGATGAGCTCGGGGAGGGAGAGATCCGCGGATAAATGGGATGGATAAAGCCGGCAGCCGGAGAAAGGTTCTCTGGATTAAGTGCCCTTATGATAAATAGCAGGCGCGTTTCTGGGGATCGGGAGGCTGGATGCGGGCGCAGCCTGGATGCTGGGATGCTGAGTGCTGCTTTCCCTGGAGAGGGAGGATATCCCTGCCCTTCGTTTGCAAGGAGAACCCCAAAGTGCTGCAGTTCCCAAGGCCTTTAGCCGGGATCAGACGTGTCCAAAGGGACTGGAAGGGGAGGCATGAGCATCGTTTTCCTAGAAGGATTTGCTCCCATCTGCTCTTGCAACTTCCCTAATGGAGTTAAGACCCCCCTGCTTCCTGCGCCATGGTGAGGAGATTATCCCGGTAATGCAATTCCAGGGAACCCCTCCGCTTCCAGCTGGCTCCGACAGTTGTTGGGTGATGGGATTCGCTCCAGGAACAAGAAATTGGGCAGCGCAGCTCGGGATGTGGCCACGAGCATCGGGTTGAACCTGGAGCATCCCTCCTAGGGCCTCTGCCCAAGTTTTCCATGTTTTTCTCATGATCCTGAGGCTCACCAGGGTCAAGTGAGCCCGTATAGCATCTTTGTAGATCCAAGAGCAGCAGGGAGCTGGGTCACGTTGCCTCCCCAAAAGTCCTGCCCTTCCATGAGGACACCTAGCTATTTTTAAGGGAAAATTTATTTCTGAAAAGAAAGGAAAAAAAAAAGAGCAAGAAAAAACCAAAAACGCAACCAAATAACCCTCCAACCTTAGAGACAGAAGGAAAATATATTGATTTTTAGTTTGGATCCTTGCAGAAGGGAGACGGTGCAATCACGCGGTCTGCCTCGTCTGCTCCTTCGCCCTCTCGAGTTTTGGAGCCCTCTGGCCAATTTCAACCCAATTTGACAGGAGGAAAGAGGTCTCCGCGATATTAAATTTCTATAAATTTCATTAAAACAGGTGGCTGAGTGGAAGGGACAGGCTGTGACAGCAGCCCCATGAGGCCGGGGCGGCAGCGTACGCAGCGTTTTTGTTAAACATTGGGCAAAATCCGAGGAGAGAGGCTTTTTGCGCGAGCAATTCCAGGAGAAATCTTGGAGCATCCCTTTCTGCCGTAGTAGCCACCAGAGAATCTGCCCATAGAGCCCTTAAAGGCTGTGTTACATTTGTTCCCCTGGTCGTGGCTGACTTGTTCATTCAGAAATGAGCTTGTAAGTCCTTGAAACGGGTCATAAGTGAGATGGGAGCAGCGTTGAGGCCGTGTTCGGGTGTTGCTGCACCGGAATAAATTCCAGGATCGCAATCCGACCGCTTCCTTCCCGCCACGCTGGAAGCGCTGAATCCCAAATCGGGAATTGCTTCCAAGCAGAGGCTCGGAAACCTGGGGGCAAGGAGGTGGCAGAAGAGGCAGGACGCGACGGGAGGGACCCCACCAGATCTCGGTATTATTGAGATTTTTAGATATACAGTTTTGATAAAAGCTTGCAAGTAGCAAATTTGCCATCAAGCCTAATGTAGCATGGCAGATTTTGTCTGAGCTAGCAAAGGATCGCATTTGCAGCTCCTCTGAGGCGGGGAAGTGGGCTCAATAGGCTATTTTCCACATTCACGCTCTTTTCCCCCCAAAAAAGAAGGGGGTGGGGATGCGGAAGGGGAAAATGAGGACTTTTTTGTTTCACCTTACCCTGCTTTCGAATGGATTTGCTCTGAATGCTAATAGCCAATAATTTCCATGCTAAATGCGGGCTTTGCCGGGGAATTTATTTTTGCCGGGTGCACAAAGTTGCTTCGGTTGCAGGAGGATTGCAGACTTGCAGCACGCCGCTGCTTGCTGTTTTTGTTTAAACCTCCTTTTTTCCTTCTTCTTTTTTTAGTAGAATTAATATCTCCCTGGCAAATTGTTCGCGCCCTCGTCATCGTTTTCCCTAACACGATCTGCGCTCAGCATCCCTCGGTGCTCGCGCTAGCGCGTTGCATCTCTGTCCGCGTGCTCCATATGTTTCCCTCGCTTCTTCCAGGATCCTCCGGCGTAATTTTTGGCCCGGGAGAGCGTATGGAGATGGATTATTTTTCCGATGGCATCCGGCATATGCTTTGCACCTGTCCTCGGTGTGATGCATTAGTGTGTTGCTTGCAGCATCCGCTCGAAGCCCGTGGCTCCGTAACCCAATACGCACCCATGGTGACTTGGAGCACAACCCCGAGCATCCTGCAACCCCAAATCCTTCTGTGACCCCTCTTGCTCTCCTCCTATATCTGCATGGCATTTTTGCACGGCTTCATTCCCGCTGGAGACAGAGCCCTGTGCCGTCCTGCTCCTCGCTGGCACCAGGGATGCCGCAGTCCCCGGGGCGTCCCCGCTCCGTCCCGTAAATGCACAAGAGCTTTTAGGCTTTTAAGCCATCGGAGGCCACTTTCCATCACGGGCTGGGCCGCCGCGCAGTTTTACAGGGTCATAAAAGCCCTGACAGGAGTCGTAAAAGCCTCCAACTGCACCGCACAACCCCGCGGAGTGTATTTTAAGGGCCCCTGAGTTTTCATTTTGCTGCTTTTATGGGAACCCATAAAAGCGGCGGCGAGGCGCGCCGCCGATTGGCTCCGCGGCACGGAGGTAGTTAAAATTACGGCCGCCGACAAATTGTTCCAGTCGAAATAAATCAGGGCTTTGCGTGCAGGAGGGGAGCGCGCCGAGGATGCGCTCGCCCTTTGCACCGGGGCACGGGCGCAGCTTTCTGCTTCCTTTAGGACGCGCATGCGTGCGCTCGGGTTGCCCGTGCGAGCCCCTAACCGTGCAGAGCTCCCCGCTTGTTCCCTTGCAGCAAAGCAAAGGGAATCCAGGTCCTCCTCGCGGCGCCAAGATGAATGCGTCTTATTTCTATCTTGCCGGAGCTTTATATATAGTAATTATATCAACCGCAGCTGATCAAAGCATTTGTTAGCGGGAAAACGATCTCTCCTTTGCTTTTGTTACTGTTTGCATCCAATTTGACAGGCTTGATGTCTCCGGCTGCATTTTATTTTCCACGCTTGATTTCTCTTCTTCTCTTGCTTCCCTCTTGTTGGCACCTGGCGCGGCGCTGCCCCTCGCTCCAGCTGCCTTAATAAAAATGTTTTTAAGAGCATCCCAAGGGGTCGGGAGCAGCGGTCGGGCTCCTGGTAACCGCAGCGGAGACGTTTGCAGGGACACTCCCTGTCTCCCACCTCCTTTGGCTTGTTCTTTTTGCCTTCCGTCTGAATCCCGCCTTATTAAGAAGAGTAGGGCTTTTAGCCAAAATTGTCTTTTTTTCCCTCAGATGCAGGAGTCCTAGGAAGTTCTTTTTGTTGCGCGCCTGCGTTTCTCTGTTGACGTTTTTCCTTCCAGCCAATTTCTCCCATAATTTCCCCCAGCTTGGGAAATGAGTCTTTCAGAAGCGCCGAGTACATATATTGCTGATTGGGGCGAGCCTTTATTATCCGTGGTGGATGTAATCAGGTCCTCATCACTAGTTCCTCGATAATCACCGAGCACCAGCTCAGTCATTAATTTCGCCTTTATCCGTCATGTCCCCTTTCCACGTTATTTGCTAAATAGGCTGGACGTGATTGCGACGCCGCTCTTTTGCTCCCGGAATGTGTTGACATTGCCGGGCACTCGGCTCTCCCTTTGCCCCAAAGCTGCCTTTTTCAGCCCAAATTCGGGCCTGCCTCTCTCCCGGCGCTGCATTGCGCCAATTAGAGAGACCTTCGATGTCTTTCGAGGAGAGTTTGTGGATTTTTTTTGGATCCTGAAAGCTGCCAGGAGAGAAAGTTAAGGCTGAAGGCACTGGGAAAAAAAAAAAAAATAATAAAAAAAGCAAGGTTGCAAATGCTGCTGCTGCTCGTACCTGTCTAGAATGAGGCGCGTGCTGACAGCAGCCTCGGGGGGGAAGACACGGTGACTTGCAGGATTGAGCCGAATCCCGGCGCCGCCGCCGCCTCTTCCTCCTCCTCCTCCTCCTCCCCGGCACCGAGGGGCCTTGGGACCTCGCTGAGGGTGTCGTTCCAGGACAGATAATAATAGCGGACAAGATGAAGTGCCAGCTCCAGTGCTCGAGAGGCTTAAAGACAGGCGGTGGCTGCGCTCTTGGGCTTTTCTTCTCTTTTTCCCTTTTTTTTTATCTTATTTTTTCCCCCAAGTTATGAAAAATGAAAGGCGGGGGATATATTTCAGAGAGAAACTGGACTCAGCAGTCCCTTTTCTTGCTGTTTTGCCTGTTTTCCAGCTCTTGGCGAGGCTGGGAGAGCCCTCCTGGACACAGAGGTCCTGGCGACCTCGAACCGTGTCCATCGGCTCCGTTTCCTTTGGGAAAGTTTCGTGGTTGCAGTTGTGATGCCGGAACCCGGGACCCTTGGGTGCACGCTCAGAATTGTGCCCTTGCAGCTGGGAAAGGCCATTTCCTTTTATGCTTTATAATTTCATTTATTGTTTTAGGCTAATGCAATTTACTTTGGTTTTAATACAAAGGCCGCACGAGCCACCATCTGTAATATTTTGTGGGCGCTGACATAAATTTCCATTACGGCTCTTATTAAAAATGCTATTTATTGCCCTGAACATTCATGGCGCTCTGTTAACTTGTGTTTTTTGGTTTTTTTTTTTCTTGCTTTTTTTTTCCCCATTGCCTTGTGAGTTCTCTAGATTTATTCCTGCCCAGGCTCTTTTGGGGGTGATTCCTGCAGCAGGGAGCATCTTTTTCCCCTTTTCTAGCAGGGCTGGGCAGAAGTGCAGATTTTCCTGGAAGGGACCTGGAAGGGTTTTTTTCCACTCGCTGCTCGTGCCGTGTCTAGCTCGTAGGCATCCTTATAATAATCATGATTAATAATGAATGAGGACCATTAAATCACCTTAAATAACTAAGTGCAGAATGCTGGAGACACCTTGGTCCCCAGCGTTGGTAATGCCATTGAGGTTGTCCCCTTTGCCACGGCCACCAAGCAGGTCCAGGGAACCAATATAACTTGTTTAGTTGCTACTTTATTTGGGAGAAACACCGGGAATGAGTTGGGAGAGGGATTTGAGCATCGGCTCCATAGCTCAGGGAGGCTTTGGCTCGTTGCCGTGTTGGGGAGCAGGAGGTTTCCTACGGCTGCAGCTGCTCCTCCTTTGCAGACCTCAACGTGAGCAGATTAAAGCCCCCTTGAAGGCTCCTTCATGGAGAGCGGGTTACCTGTGGGCCAAAATAATTCAGATTATGGGGAGCATGCTGAGCTGCACGGAGGATTAAGCAGGCTGCTCTGTCGGGCCGGGAACAGGCCCGTCTCCTTAGTCTTGCTCTCGTGGTGTGTCGAGGAGATGCTCGGATGCAGGACCCGCCGCGCCGCTGGGAAGACCGCGGTGGCTGCGTGGGGAGGAAGGCAGTAGAAAAGAGGAGCTGCGGTTTCGAGCTGCTCAACGGAGTAGAATCAAATGAAAAGCCTGTCCTGCTGTGATGAATTCCCCTGGCCCTCGTTCCTGACCGCAAGCGCTAGCTGAACTGGGGCAGAAGGAGGGATGCTAAAACGTACTTAGGTAATGGGCAGCGCAGGGCAGAAGTGTAGGGGCTGAATTATTTAAGATGCGATGATTAGAGCAACAGGAAAACTGCGGTTGTTTTCTCTTTTTTGCTTGCTTGCAATATTGCAAAAGGGAAGAGTTGTTTTTCCCGTTCCATGGCCACCTTAGTCCTGCTTTCCCCCGTCCTGGTAGTTGGCTTTCTAGTGACAAGTCCTCTTTGAAGGCATGGAGCTACTTGGTCTCCTGGCCTCTACCCGTGTCCTGGCAGAGGCAAAGCAGCAGCCTCTGGACAAGGGCTTTTCCAGTCTTTTAAGATCTCCAGCGTCACTATTGGAGGGCCGTTAAGACCTTCGACTGGTGATAATTGGATTTGTAAGACAGTGCAACATGTGATAAAGTGCTCTCCTTGGACAGGATCCCAGTTTTCTTCTATCCTTCCTATTAATGTGATAAATGCCGCTGTCCCAGCTGATAGGGCCGCGTTGGATAATAAGATTGGAATCGGCTTTGATTTCTCCCGCTCGGTTCTGCCTCGCAGCCTTAGCGAGAGCGGTCGGGGATAGGCCCGGCCAAGGCCAACGCTTTGACATGGTGTCTTGCGGGCATCTTTCCACGGTCCTCGCCTCCTCTCGCCTCGTCTTCCTCTGGAGGAAGCTGATGGACCAGGCAGTGGAGGAGGACACTGGTCCAAGGTGGCAATCACAGGCCTTGGTGATGCTGGGCTTGAGCTCAAGGCAACAGGGAGCCTCGACAACAAAGGCTCTCTTAATTAAAGCTGATAGCAAACGAATACGAGAGGCCAAGTACAGCTGTGAAGCGGGAGTCCAATTTGGAGCTGAGCAGCTGTGAAATTGGACCCCTCGACCACAGCTGGGGTACGGGAGGAATCGCAGGGATTGCGGATGGATGATGAGGAAGCCAGTGTTGCTCTTAACATTATATTATTTTACTACCTGTGTCTTGGCTTACTGTAGCCTGTAGGAGCTCCTCCTTATCTCTGCCCTTTGGGAGAGGTATGGGAGACCGGACCATGGGTTGTTGGATGCGTAGATGGAGCGGTGGCCCTTTGGAAGGCCGAGGTGGCCCTTTGCTGGCTCCCGTGTCCTCTGAAGCGATGGTAGTGGCTGGGATGGATGAGAGCATCCCATACAGCAAGGCAGACGTAGGCTGTGCTCCAAGGCGTGTTTCCGAGACACAAAAAGAGGATGTTTTTCCTCTGTGGTCAACCTGCAGCGTGTTTTGCAAGCGACGGTTGCTCTTGTCCTTTGTGTAAATATAGGGGATTATTTTTGAATCAGGTAGTCTTTTATTTAGAGGTCTCGTCTCTCTCTTCTCTGCTTCCTTCCATGCCTTTCTCTCGCTAAAAGGGTCCCAAATTAAGCCCCTTTCCTCTACAAGGCCGGCGTTAGGAGGCACCAGCCTGGAATGGAGGTGGCGAGCGGCGCGCGCTGCCCATCGTGCGCCGGTGCTCCTGCTCACAAAGCAGCTCCTTGCGGCACGCCGAGGAGCGCACGCTGTTCCCACCGCCCCACAAAGTGCCCTGGTCCTGCTGGGCCCCCGTTTTGTAAACGTGATTTCCAGTTTTCATCGGCTTCCCGGCACGTCCTTCCCCCCGGCTCTGATTGCCGGCCTTGGCGAGCCGGGGTTGGTCCTCTCCATTGATTGCGGCGCTCTGCACAAAAAGGAGGGGCCCAGCAGGCAGCAGCGAGCGAAATCAAATTAAAACGAATAACAACAAAAAAATCCCCGGCCCTAAACGCTCCACCTGGTGCACTTTTATTTCCAAGTGGGAAAATAAAACGGGAGCGAAGCCGAGCGGCAGAGCAGAGCCGATGCTGCGGTAGCATCCTTCATCCCTACGTCCCAAGGGTTGGGGAGCATAGGGGTGAATCGTCCCGTGAGTAGTCATTCCCAGTGCCAGCATCCCCACTGGCACTGAGGCTGGTGGAAAACCACGTTGGAAGATTCCTTGATCGGCTCCAGTGTAGAGTTTGATGGCAAATGGGTCTGTAATCGATCCCGGGGCTTGGTCAGCTAATGAGATCCTCTTAGAAACGTATTTAGCAGGGGCTCAGCCCTGCAAATATTTGCTCAAGGGTGATATTCAGGGCAGCAAAGAGAGGACAGAGCTCCTGTTTATCATCTCCAGGACAGGCTGGGAAGCTCCTGTGGAGCCCATGGTCTCAGCAGGGTGACTGGGTGGAAGGAAGGTGATTTTATGGTCATTGGGCTCCATGAGTTTCCTCAAGGGCTTGTGTGGGAGCTGTGTCTCCAGCTGAGGAGTCTGGCGAGTCCAGATGTTGCTGAGGGTCAAGCCAAGGCCAAGGTCAGACCCCTGGGGCCGCTAAAGCAGGAACTGTGATTTTCTTAGGGTGTCCTTGAGCTTCGGGTGCTCCTTTGCTGATGACTTGGCCAATTTTGGAGCCCATCCATGAAGCCTCCCTGCAGTTTGCCAAATGTTTGCCAGGGTCTCGATGCCCAACATCATTTTTGGAAGCTGCGAGACTAATTCATGCACCCACTGGTTAAACACCAGCCAGTTGGTCCTTCTGTACCACGAGCTCTCCGGGGTCTATCCCATTTTATTGCAAGCCTGGAGCACTCGAGGTGCCACCATGCAGTCTGTTGGGCTTCTTTTTTTCTCATATTATTATTAAACGTGGAATTTTTTGATCTTGAGAGAACGGATATTTATAATTTACCACCCGAGGCTCGGTAATTAATATTTGTGTAGCACTCTCGGAGGCGGCTCGAATGTGGAATGCATTATATAAATACGGGCCATTTTGCAAGCAGCAGGGAAAACAGCTCGTGCGGCGCTCGTGGGGCCGGGCGAGAGGTTGGGAAGCCCTTCCAGATCCCAGAGAAAGCTGGGAAAAGACCCTTGGGACAAGGCTGGTGGGAATTTTACTCGGGATGAGCAGGATTTGCTGCGGGATGGGTGGCCAAATGGGTTGTGGCAATGATGCTTCTCGTGCCTTGGTACCCGGTGGCATCGGTGCTGCTGCCACCAGGCTTTTCGCTGCCAGCATCCCCTATGTGTAGCAAGCTGCTGTTAATAAGGTTAAAGAGAAAAACAAACCGAGGAAGAGAACAGGGCAGCCGATCTGTCAGGGCAACAAAACTCTTATTTTCTGGTTGAATAAAAAGTTAATTTGACTCCCCAAAAGAATTTTCACCTGATTTTTCAGTTCTGTCAGAAAATCAATCTGCTGCCTCGTGCCATTCTTGCACACTGCCCTGGTGAGGGGCTCGGGGAATCATTTTCCTTTTTCCTCCTTTCCCTTTTTTCTTTTTCTCCTTCTTTTTTTCCCCCTTTTTTCTTCTTTCTCTTTTCTTCTTTTTCCCCCCTTCCTTTTCCCTTCCCCTTTTATTACTTTCTCCTTTTTTTCCCCCCCTCCTTATTTTTCTCCTTCTCTTTGAACCTCTTTGAACCGCGCTAATTATAACGTAGCTCTTATGTAACTAATACGCGCAGGTAATATTGTGATTATATATAGAGAGCCATATGGTCCCGTGCAGTCGCTCTCGGCGCCGTTAAACCGCCCGAGCGCGTCGACTCCGTGTCCGCGCGCAAAGTAATTGCACCAAAAAACTAATTTGTGTTTGCAAACAGAGCCGAAATTAGGTATGTAAATAAGCCGAGCTGCAGACTAAATATTATAGTAGGGGAAGGAGGGGGCTGCGGAGGAGAAAGGGGAGACAACTTCATATAACGTGCCGGAGGTGGCGGGCGCTGCTAGTGCGCAGGCGGCGAGCGCTGCGAGCAACTGTTAGCGTCTTGCAAGCCATAAATCCTGCACGCTCAGCTCCCTGCTTCAGCAGGGAACTCGTGCATTTTGCATTCCGCGTTTTTGCAGCAAAACGGGGGCTGCTTGAGCCTGGGTTGTTTGCCTGGAGGTGCCGTTTGACCCCAAAACTGGTGAAAGAAAAAGGAAATTTTGTTTTGCACCCCGGGGGGGTGGGTGATGTGAGTAGTTGGCTGCGGTGCTGCAATTGGGTGTAAAAGCGAGGTTTTGGGGCCAGGGTGCTTGGCCCCAAATGAGGATGTTGGCAAGCGTTGCTTACCCCGCGGGGAGCAGCTTGCTTGGCCCCCGTGCACGGTATTTGCAGGAGACTGGGCAAAAATGGGTCGAAATCTGCCGGTGGGAGCGTTGCTATTACCACCATCATGGTTAATGGCGATGTCCTTGTCGTGAAATTGCGGGATTTCAGCTGTGTTGGAAATGACTGCCCTGGAAAAAAGAAGAGAGGGGGAAAAAAAAAAAGAGGAGAAAATGAAGTGGAATGGCTGCTTAGCAGATGGATAAGGGGCAGAGCTGCTTGAGGGATGTTACGGCTCCTTGTTTTCGAGATGGTACCGAACCACGAGCTAAAGTAGATACGTTAATTGATAAATAAATAAATGCTCCTGCAAAACAGCTGGGTCTCCGCGAGCCGTGGCTCTTTGTTCCTCTCCCAAGCCGGTGCTCCGAGAGCACGAGCGGCTCGTGGTGAAGTTGCAGGGCACGATGCTGCTTTGCATGCATGCATGCATTTGCAACTTTGCATGCAGAGCAAGATGCTTCTTTGCATGCATGCATGCATTTGCAACTTTGCAGGCAGGGTAAGAGGCTCTTTTGCATGCATGCCTGCATTTGCAACTTTGCACGCATGCAAAGTTGCAGGATGCAAGGCTTGAGGGGTGGTAAAAGCTTCAGAGGGGCTGGAGAGGCTCCCGCTAGGCTGCTTCCTACCCCATCCGTGATCATTTTGTTCAGTCCTTGTGCAAATGTTTTAAAAATAACTAAGGAGCGGGGGAAAAAATGCAAGTGGAAGGGGAAAGTGCTGGTAAACACAGCCTGAAACGCTGTTACGGGCAGACTTTTGAGTCTGAAATCACCTCAAATGTGTTCTGAATTACCTTGAGCGTATTTAGACAGAACTATTTTTCATTGCAGGACGTTAATGTACTGACTTGGGGGATTTTTTTTCCCCTTTCTGTGCAAACATTTCTGTCTCATGCCGTGAGCAATAACCCTTGGCGTGCCGGGGCGGGAAGAAGGGCTGTGCAAAGCGGGATGCTCAGGGGCCCGGGTGCACTCGGGGGGTTATTTTTGGCATTGCACAGGCAGGAAAACTGGAGCCTGAGCACAGAGGTGGCCTCAGGGCTCCCCTCTTTCCCTCCGTGCTGGCGGCTGCCACAGCAGAGGCGTTTGCTTGCAGCAAGCGGGCAAGCAATGGGCATCCTTGCAAGGCTCAGCGGGCCTATCCCGCAGCTATCCAAGCGGATCTGCCCGCCTGCATCCGCTCCTGCCTTTTTCCTGCCATTGTTCCGACTCCCCCTCCTGTTACTGGGATCGTACTGCACGGTCACGCTCGGGGCCTCGGAGCAGCAGGTGCAGCCCATGAAAACCCCTTGGCTGTTCACTGCGCTTCCCAGCTTAGAGAGCTCGGGTTTGAACCGAAAAGTTCACGGTCAGACTTAAAATAGGGAGGGGAAAAAAAGAGACTTTTTTGTCAAGTCAATAAAGCCTGGGCTGGCAGAGAGCAGCGCGCCCCGGAGCTGGTGACCTTGGCGCTTATCAGCGCTGCCGGAGATCTTTATTGCTTCCCTCGTGCTCGCCGCGGAGGAAGTTTTACTTGCGTGGCTGGCGACGTGACTCGTCTGGGGCCGGCGCCTCGCCGTTTGATTCCTTTCCCGTTGGAACCCGCTGCTTTCCAGCCTTTGCTCTCCCGCATTGCCGGTGGCCTGCGGAATTGGCTGGATTGTGCTGTTTTGCACCCGGAGGGCACGCGCTGCGTTTGAGCACGGAGACGCGCGGCTTTTTCGGGGCCGAAGGATGGGGAACTTGCAAACGGCGCCCGGGGGAGGTTGATAGCGAGCGAATCGACACGTTTTCCTCCTTCTCCCGCTTCTTTCCTCTTGTGGGAACCGGTGGCCGGTTGTTCCCGCGTGGTTCTGCTGAGTCAAAGGCGATGAAAGGGGCAGTGTGGGGAGAACAAAAGGGGACATTAAAAACCAAGCGGTTCCCGGAGGAGAAAGCGGAGTGCTCCAAAGCAGGCTCCTTGGAAAGGGAGCGCATGAGTCCCATGGAGGGGAAAGGGGAGCCTGCCAAATTCCCCCCTAATCCCCTGGACAACAGCAGCCCCTCCCGCGCTCCAGACTTTCCCTTGTTGTGCTCCGGAATGGGGGTTTTTGCAAACTCCGGCATGCCGGGAATCTTAATCAGGGCCTTGTTGGTGGCGGCGCTTATAAACCCGAGCGGAGGCGCGAGTCCAGGTCTTGCCCTTAAAAAACCCCCGGGCGACAGAAGGCGCCGGCGCAGAGGGGAAGCGGACGAGCCGTTCCCATCCTCATTCTGTCCCGGCTGATGGAAACCGCTCGGGCGCGCTCCTGTAAATGGCACTTTATCCCGGGGAAAAGGCGGATCCCGTCACCGCGACCCGGCTCCGTCAAGCTCGTGGGCCGAGCCAGGGAGAGGGAGCGACGCTCCGGCACCGCCGGGGTGATGGATAACGGGGATGATGGACGGGAATCTGTGCGCTTCTCTGCTCCTCGTTTCGTATTCCAGGGGGTCGGTGCTCGCTTCCCAGTTGGTTTCTTGGTTTTGTGCTTTGGAGAGGCAGCCCGGCCAGATTCATTCTCCTCTCCCTGTGCATCCGTCCCCTGCATCGCTCCTCGTCTGCGCCTGGGATAAATTCCCACTGATTTCCGCTTGGAGATGCCAGTGGCTTGGGAGGGGAGGTGCCCCAAGAGGTGCTCGGTTTTTGGTGCACGGAGGATTTGCCGGTGCCACCAGCTTCTTGCCAGTGGCCTTGGCCACAGGGCAATGCAGTGGGTCAGGGTTGCAGCATCTGCAGAGCTTGTGCAGCTTGTCCTTCCCGACACGTTCCAGAGGGCGTTTTGGGGGCAGGAATACCAACACTCCCGTGTTTTTTTGGGCTGGAATCGCTCTTCCAAGGAGCTTGGGCTGGAAAGACAAGCTGGCAGTGGCAGCAGCGAGCTGGAAGGGCCCGTTTCCTCCCAAGCTGTGCAAACCCCGCGCCGCTCGTCGGGCGCGCAAACAACGGCCACGTCCCCGGCTGCTGATTCCCCCTGGACCTGGTATTTCCAAAGCAGGAGATCCGCGGGCTTCGCAGGTCTTGGAAGTGCAAAAATACCCGTCAAAACACTGCTTTTTTCAGCCCTTGCTAGGTCAGTAGCAGCATCAGGCAAGCGCGGGCAAGGAGGGGAAGATATTTAAGCCCCTCAAAGCGAGATTTAGCTTGCTGCAAGACAGCTCTGACAGGAAGGCAGGCAAAGGGCAGGCAGCTGGGACGTGGTGTTGCATCCTCCACCAGCTGCGCAGGGAGGAAGAGGATGATGCTCTTTGCCCATCGGCGCTGCCTGTTGCTGAGGAAGGCATTGGTGCCCGTTTGCAGCTTTGCGCCGCGCTTGGCCTCGTGCTCTGGTCTGGTCTGCACCATGGGAGAGCCGCTTATTGCAGCTCGAGTGTGGGAGTGGGTTAGAGCCCAGCAAATCTGGGCTTGTTTTCTCTCTTTCTCGCTCTTCTTTTTTTCAAATTTTTTGGACAAATAGCTGATTCTCTGCAAAATCAGTTTGGGGGCAGCCAGCGCCATCTGCGAAGCCCTGCCAAATCTGGCGAAGAGTTAGAGCCAAGAAAGAAGGAGAAATTAAAAAGCCTGGAAAGGGTCCATTTCTGGAGCCCCTTTTCAAAACAAACATTTCAGGGCTTTCTTTCCAAATGATGTTTTCTGTTGACATTTGCCTTCATAACCGTATCCGTTTTTGAGGGGGTTTTGAGGGGATTGGGAAGGGTTTGGAGATGAAGATGTGCAAGTGAAGGGAACCGCTTGGTTATGGGACCAAATGCACCTAATGAGCAAATCCAGCTAATGACCAAATGCAACTAGTGACCACATGCACCTAATGACCAAATGCAACTAATGAACAAATGCAACTAATGACCTAATGCATGAGTTGCATGTTGCATCCTGCATGAGTTGCGTCATTGCGGCGGGTAATTAGTGCGTTTTTAGAGGAACAAATTCCTGCCTTGCAGGAAGGGGATATGTTCAAAGAACTTGCGGAACAGGAAGGCTCGTGTTGGGCTTTTGGTTTTTGCTTTCTGCATGGGCAGGTCATGCACTCAGCGTCGCTTATGTGCGCCGGTGTTTGCAAGCTTCGTGGCAGGACGTTGTGCCAAAGGCCACTTTGCAACCGTGTGCATGCGCGTGGGTGTTTTAAACACCACTTAAATGGCATCGTTTCCACCCCTGAAGCGGGGAGGAATAAATGCAATTAAAGCAAAACGGGGCTGCAGCAGCATCTCCCCAGGACGGAGGGCAACCTCCCGCTGCATCCGCTCGCCAGCCGAGCCTGTTCCCCCTGCAGCTTTTAGGCTACGGCCGCACAAATAAAGTAGGTAACAAGAGGCTTTCAGGTCCATTAGAAGCACAGGGGGAAGCAGTCGATGTGAGCTGAAGGAAGCCAGCAAAGGATGGAACTGTCAGGGCTGGAAAAAAGCGCCGTTTGCAGGCAGTGAGGAAGTGCTAATTAAATTACATTTGAGCTTGCTGCCACTCATCCCTGAGCCAACCTGCAAAAAGTTTTTGTAAGGAAAGGAGAAGGAAGGGAAGGGGGGTGTTGCTGACTAAATAATTTGCTGCAGTTGTTATCGCGCGCGGGTGTTTCTGCATCTGACAGAGCCCCTTGGAGCTCCCTTTTCTTTGATGCTGTGATTGATTCCCCCGAGGGACGGGAGAATGATACCTGGGGAAGCAATTTAGGATTATTTTTAGCTTTGCCAGCACCGAGGGGGATTCCATTTAGATCGCCGAGTCCCGCGCGCGTTAACCCTCGCGTCCGCCTCCCCTGTGCCAGAATGGGGGAAAACGGGGCGCTTTTGGAGCTAAGGAGCCCTCTGTCTCTTCCCAAGCTGGTGCAATCCAAGGGGAACCGTGATGTGCTTCCTGTGCAATATACGGTGCTGCCGAGTGCAACGTGAGCTTGCAAGAAGAGAGCGCGGAGCGAGCCAAGCGCTCCTAGAAATAGGAGAAGGGATGGAGGGAAAATGCGTTCGTAGCTCATGGAGTGAATTGCTTGGGACAGGTAGGGTGCAAAGGGCTGCTCCTGTTGATGGCCATTCCCGGAAAAACAATTGTTTGGATTCAACATTTCAAAATGTCACTGGGTTTAAAATCTGGGAAAATACTCCGGCCTCTTTGGCCGCGGCAAAAATCAAAGTGTTCTTCTGTTTGCTCTAGGGCTTGCAGGTTTATCGCGGGTCTAAAACAAATGCAAAAGAAAGGTTACGAGGGAGAAATTGGTTTAAATGTAAAAACGCCTGATTAAAACCACGGCAAAAAATGCATTTGCAGAAAGCGAAGCTCAACCTCCACCGCGCTTTCGGAGCCCAAACGTGTTGCTCTTGGCTTAGGAAGGGCTCATAGGCGACTGATCGAGTTGTGTCTGAGGGTGCTGCCTGCTCCAGGGCCAGTCTTTGGGCTCTAGCCTGCGGGAGGAGAGCAGATCTCACCCTTGGTGGCAACGTGCATGTGTCTCTGCAGCAGAGCTGACTATTTTTCCCTTCCCGCTCGCGTGGCTCGCTCCCCGCTTGGCCTTTGCAGCGCATTACCCGCACAGCGAAGCGCCCTCTAATTGGCCACGAATTGGTCCCAAAATGTCAGGGAAAGATTTATTTCCCGGCGCAGCCTCCCCAGGTGCTAATTTTGCCTTCCGCGGGCCGCCACGTAATGGCAGCGGCGCACAATAGCTCCGAGCCCCTCATCGCAGTAGCGAGCCCTAATTGGATTGGAAGGATTTGAAATCGTTAAAACCACATTTTCAGGGATAAAAAAACAAAAATGAGGGCCCCCCACCTTTCTACCTTCCTCTTCCCCAAGCCTGAGCACCCAGGTTTAATGAGCAGCTCGCTGACGATGTCCTGGTAATTGCACTGTCAGCAGAGGCGCCTCGGAGGGGGCGTTGAGGCTCCACAAGTGCCAATGTCTCCAGCCCCTGCGTCCGGATGAATTTCCAGTGTCTGGAGATTCATTGCAGCGGTTTTGGCCTCGGGCATGCTTAGGATGCTTGCAAGTGTCTCCTTGGTGCCCCTTGCAGGCCTAGCTCTAGCTTTGGTTGCAGAGATGGGTCAAGGTTGGAGACACGTTTTATATCTCTCCAGCTCCGAGCATCCTCAGATGCTTCTGTTGAGCATCCTCGGGTGCATCCTGGCATTGTCCGTGCAGGGAAAACGCCGTGTCCGGGTGTAATTCGGCCATGCTCGTCTTGTCGCCGGCACAAAAGCGGCACAAAATCCCCCCAAGGCGGGCGGCGCGCGCGGCTGCGTGCCGCTTATCTCCGCGCAGCAACCTGGTGGTGGGAGATCACAGCTTAATTAGCTCGCGTGCTATCGAGAGCAAAACTGTACGGCATCGTCCAAGAAAAAAGGGGGAAAAAAATTGGAAAAAATATTAGGAGTAGGAAGAGATAAAGTGGGAAGGAAGGGGGTGACCTGGGAGTGAACGGCAGCAAGGAGTGTGGTTTGCACGCAGGGTTTGCACCATCCGCGATGCTCCAGCATCCATTTATGTGGACAAGGGAACCATAAGCTCATGCTGGGATGCAGCTCTTCCCAATGGATCCTGCAAGGCCTCTTTGGAGCACAGTGGCTTCAAGAGCGGGCGGCGGGGAGCGCGACAACCGTCCCCCCTTCACCGCTCCAAGTGCTCTGCAGATCAAAGCCGCAGAGACAATCGTGCGTTTGGAGCCGAGAACATTAATTTATATCCAGAGCTTTTTAATAAATATATATATATTTATTAAACCCAGTTCAGCCTGTCATCTCGAGCTGGTTCCATTTAATACCCAGCCCTTTGCCTGGCAGATTTTTAACACCGTAATTAGCGGGGATGGCTCTTAAAAGCCTTTGCCGGTATCTCCGCGTTACCGCATCTTCAGGGCCCCTTTTTGATATGGTTATTCCATTTGTAGTTGTTTATTGTACCCGCGGAGACAGATTAAAGACAGGAAGGAGCCGGCGGATTGTTCCTATGGGCTCCTGCGAGGTAGGGAATAAGAACAGCCGAGCTAAGACCGTGGCTGCCAAGCGGAGGTGGCTTCTGATGCCTTTCCAGGTGTGTTTTGGGGTGCTCTTCCCTTGATTTGCAGGGGTTTTGGAGCGGGGAATGAAGCAGGCTTCAACCAAGGCTTTTCCGGAGGTTTTTGCATTTGCTGGGCTCACCCTGCGCACGCCACGATGGTTAAAAAAAGCAAAACAGCAGTTTGGGAAGTTTAGCAGGACCGGAAAAGTTGAAGCCGCCTCGTAATGTCAAGGTGAGCAAGGTGATGGTATTTAAGCCGGAGATATCCGGGCCTCAGGATCTCGGATTAGTGTCAGCTCTCATGTGGCAAGGGGAAATTAGGCATGCAGAGGCTGTCTCTGTTTATGATACGGGGTTGTTAGGCGCTTCAGGTACTGTCATTCTTATTTAAGGATATACTTAAGGATTAGCGGTAAGAAGTCCGGCATTAGCAGGGGCGCAATGAATGTGAGCGGGCTTAGGCTCCGAGGGCTTATTTTTGATGATCGCCGCGCGAGCTTCTTGAGCAGAGATGAGCTCCGAGATGGGGGGAGAGATCCTTGTATTTCTGCAGGAAAAGGAAAACCTTTCGCCGGGGATTAGGACTTGGCCACGGCGGCGAAAAGCGCCACGACTCCCCAAATCTCCCGGGCTGCGGGCATTTTTGGGGGCTGGAAGACCATTTTCCAATGAGCAACACCCCTTGGAGCACAAGGGAGCAGGCTGCAGGTGGAAATTGGGAGGTTTTGGGGCTCATTCCAAGGTTTTCTGTGAAACTTCGGCGAGTTTGGGGGATAAACATCCCTCCAAGGAGGGGCCCTTGGCACAAGGCGGGCGGGTGCCCGCCGCTCTCCATTACTTATGCGCCTCCTGGAGCTGAAACAATTGCTATTATCCCGCATCATATTGCATGACCTACATTTTTACTTGAAAGCCTCCAGCTAATAATTAGTTTGAATTGCGATTTATAAATAAATGCGTTCATATTCTGGTTTAGAAAAAAAGGGGAAAAAATACACGTGCACAGGCAAGGTGCGGGAAGGGGAGACAGGGGAGGCAAATGAGCCTCTCGGGGTAGCAAATCCCCACCTCGCTCTGGCAAACTCTGCTTTTTTGGGGAAAAAAACGGGGTTTTGCTTGTTCTATAGGTTTGCTTGGCAAGTGAGACTATATGAACGTGCTGGGAGTGCACATGGATGAGCTTGGCCTATCTCCAGGAGGGGTTAGTGCTCGTGTGGGTTTGGCGGTGGCACCCACTGGGTGCTGTCCTGTGTGGTGGGGCCTCAGGTGCTGTTTTTACCCAGCAAGAAAAGGCAAACACTTCCTTGGGTCTTGGGCAATTCCATGCGGCAACGCGATGCGTAAAAACCCTCCCTTTTCTCAGCTTTTTGTAAGATTTCTGGTCCGTTTTGCGTGCCCTTAAGAAGCCCCCAAAATGGGAAGTTTTTTCCTATTTATTACAGCAGCCTCGTGGGCGCCGGGTAGAAATCCCTGTATCCGGAGATGCTATCGAGGAGCGTCGCTCTTCACGCACCGCTTCCCGACGCGGAGCTGGGCTCTCCGGCCACCGGGGTTATTCCTATGGAGAATAGAGGGCGGCCGTGGGGGGAACCTGCACTATTTGTCTCTTTTTTCTTAACGGAATTTCCAGCCAGGGTGACATTTTCAGCAACAAATAATCACGTTAGGAAGAACTCATTTTGAGAGCGAGCCGCGGCGAGGCGCTTGCAAATGAGAAAATCATACAGTGAAGTCCTGAGAACATCCAGGTCCTCTGCTCCCATTTCCAGGGCTGTTTCCCTCCCTGTCTCTGCTGATGGGAACGGCCTGGCTGCGTCTCGGGCCTCTCTTTTCAGGTGCTCGAATCTGTTTGATCATCTGCAAATTTCTCTTCCTGTTCCTCTGATAAAAAATTAAGTCTTGGGCACTTCTTGAAGGCTTTTTTTCTCCTTCCTGCGCTCCGTGGGGAGTCAGAAAAGCTTTTCCTAGAGAAATAAAATAAATAAAAATTAGAGTTCAAAGGGTGATATCGCTTAAGAGGATGAAGGGGGCGAGCAGCAGAAGAAAACACATAGATTCTTGCAGATGCGATATCAAAATGGGAAGCTATAAAGGATGCATTTTCAAAGGTTTATACGGGGACCAAGCTGGTTCTGTGGGAAACGGGCAAGGAAAGTCGTTCCCGTCGCTGTGCTTCCATGGGGATGTGGTTATGTTATGTTATTAATTTGTTAATTGCAAGGAAGGGAGATTGCTCTTGGCTTAGCTTGCCAACCGATAGCTTCTCTCGAGCGTCTTGCACGCCTTTCCTGAGTCCTCCTCAGCTCAAGCTCCTTCCCTGGTTCCACCTATGTGTCTGGTAGGATTTTTCCCAGGAAAGCAGCTGCTCTTGCAGTCCTTCCTTGGGTGAATCACAGGACGGGGCAATATGCATTTGTGTGGTGCCTGCACGAGCGTCCCAGGGCTTGCTGCAATCTTCCAAATCTAATTAAGGTGCAGCCTGCAACGCGTGTACTTATCATTTGCTGTGCAACCCGGAGCGGGATGGGCGCTCCTACGGCATCCGTAATTCCCGCAGCCGGGACGCTGCTCCATACTCTCGTCCTGGCTGCATGGGAGGCCGAGCTGGGAAAGTTATTTGGCCTCTCGAGTTGGTCTCACGAGTGGCACCAGCTGTTGGAAGCGTTGAGGGGAAGGGAGGGCGGAGCGCCATAAATACCCGGGGGAAAAAAAATAGGAAGGAAATGTGAAGTGGTCCTTTAAAAAGGAGCCTCCCGAGCCCGGAGCCCGAGCCGCGTTCCCTCAAGTATTCAAATGAGATTGCAGCATCAGATTGGTATGCATTAGGCTGGTCTCAATGAAAATTAACATGTAATTGCTTCAAATGAAGTAAGTGAGGAGGTAATCTGTTCTTAAATTGGATTCGCAGGATTTTGTGGTACCATAATGCAGCTGTGAAATGAAATATATTTTAAGGGTGATGTCCTCAAGGGGAGAGGGGAGGCGGGCACGGCGGGACGTGCGCGGTGGGTGCATCCCCTGCCTCACCTCTCATTCCCGATCCGCAGCATCCCGGGCCGCTGGAAGCATCTCCAATGGCCTTTAATACCCAGCACTTAATCCCGTGCTCTCACCGGGCGGCTTTCCCGGCATCGCTTCCCATCCGTGCCCTTCATCCCTCCTTTTGCAGCGCTCCTTGCGCCGCTCGCCGTTCCTGGTTCGCGTCGCAGCTTCCAAGGCAAAACCGCTCTCGGGATCCTTTTCCACTCGTGCCAAGTTAAGTGTCCCTGTGCATTGCATGTAGAGGAGAGTATCAGCAGGAGCTGAACGTCCCCGGCTCCCTGGATGCTCCCCCTTTCCCATGTTTCCTTACCCCGTGCGCTTGCCGAAAGCAGCGCCCTGGGAATAGTTTGCGGCTCGCCGTATCCCGGGCAATGAACCAAGGTGGATCTTTCGGAGCCCGGCGTGTTGTTATTAATGCAATTAGCGCGAATCATTTGCATGTGCAAACTTTCCGTGGAGGCAATCAGGTGCTTTGCAAACACGCGCTCACTCGCCCTCCCTGCAAAGGAGGCGCCCAGGAAAAAGCCTTTCCGAGGGCAGGAACGAAGGGCAGGGAGAGGATGGACTCTGCCGCTGGGGCAAGAGGCTGTTTCCATGCACCGCGGATGTAGCTCTGCTCTTATCCAGACCCTCCCTGCTGCTTTTCCAGTAAATACACGCGCCGGAACGTTTGCAGCTTCTAGGGCTCCTGTGGGGGAAATTATTCGGAGGCAAGGAGTCTCCCCAGACTGGTTAACGAGGGACCCCGTGGCATCCAAAGCGCGCCCTGGGGCTGCTCTCCGGCGCTCGTCCTTGCTCGCTCTGCCCCTCGGGGCAGTGCCCGGGGTGGCCGATGGGTCCCTGCTTTGCTGCCGGATTTATGGTCATCCTGTTCACGCTGGAGCATCAATATCGTAGGAGAACGGTGGGACTCGGTGCCTGCAACGGGACTGAGCTGTTTGCAGCCTGCCCTTTAATTAATCCTAATAAATAACAATAAAAAGCGATAAGCACGGGGATAAATGCAGGAGGCGACGCCGCGGGCTGCCTGGGCGCATCGTTTATCGCACGGGGTGGCTGGCGCCAGGGCTGCGAGCGCCTTGGGCGACTCTCCCAGCTTGTGCAAGCCGGGAGGGCCAAGGAGCCTCCATCCCCAGCAGGGATGCTGCTCCGGACGGTCCGTCCGGATGCGGCTGGCGGAGGAAGCTCTCTTGAATGCAGGGCCAGGGAGCGCGCAGAGGAGATAAGAGGAGATTGGGAGCGGGTGCTGTGAAGGGCGAAAGCACCTATTTCCCTGCCGCCTCATGCGTTACCTGAGCCCCGTGGCTCTTCAAAGGCGCTTAAATGCCTCTACGATAGCGGGAAGGCTTGCATTGCACACTCGCTGGCTCCATTATTATCCAGGGATCTCCAGGCTGATGCATTTCAGCCCCGAAAAAGTAGCGCGGAGGAGAGAGGAAATCTGTATTTTTAGTTCAGCCTGCTTACCGGCCCTCTGTGGTAATCTCTGCGGAAGGGACCGGTCCGAAAAATTCAGTCCACGTCGGGGTTTTCATTACCCTGGCCTCCTCTCTGCAATGTGGCTTTAGCATTAAAGGTGCTAAGGAGGGTGGACAGTGTCTTTTTTTTTACATTGCTGCTAAATGTTCCCTTTGCAGAAGCCTTTCTGGTTGCACGTAGGGAAGTCAGGGGCCAAATATCCCCCTGCATTTGCTCTGAGAGCCCCAACGGCAGAGCACAAATAGGATAAAATAGGATAAATAGGATAAAACCTTCTTTGGGGATGGGATGTCAGCTTTTGGTCTTGGGGTCTGCTCAAGTTGTAACGCAACCGAGACCTGGGCGAGCCAGCAAGGCCAGAGATCTTGGTGTGCAGCCCGGGGTGAATCTATTGCCTTTTTATGTAGCTACTAAAACTCTGCTCACGTGGAATTTATTATTATCGTCATATCATTAGAGAACAGCAGTCACATTGCTTAATTTATCTGATGATGGGCCAATACTTTGGGTTCCAGCGTCAAAAATCCATCTCTCCTTGGCAAAGCGCCGCGATGGGCCTTCCTGCTCCCCGGCTCTAGATGTTTCGTGTTGAGATGGAGCTGGTTGCGGAAAGGGAGGATTTGAGCGTTGGCAGTACGGGGATATGGGCTCGTTCAGTGGTTTCACCTTCAATTATTCCGGGCTTGTTGTCCTTATCCGCCTAGGTGGGGATCTCGTTAGTTCAGCTGGAACCAGGGGACCATTTGGTGTCTCCAAGTCTGAAGGAACTGCAGAGTTCTTTGGAAAATCTCACGGGCCACCGTTTGGGCTGGATTTTGGCGCTTGGGATCTTGTGGCTGATCAAACGCTGGCGTTGTCCTCTTTGGAGAAGGACAAAACTTGGTCCTTTGGAGAGGGTCCTTTGGAGAAGGACCGAGCTTGGTCTTTGCAACTGCTGCTCACTCAGAATAACGAGCCCGGGAGGCAGGGGCTGGGGAAGGTGACGGAGGGGACAGCACGGGGCTAACGCACGGCCTCCGTCTCTCCCCAGGTGCTCCGTGGACAACCGAGTGACCCGCGTGGCCTGGCTCAACCGCAGCAGCATCCTCTACGCGGGCAACGACAAGTGGTGCTTGGACCCGCGCGTGGTGCTCCTGGCCAACACCAAGACGCAGTACAGCATCCAGATCCAGGACGTGGACGTGTACGACGAGGGGCCCTACACGTGCTCCGTGCAGACAGACAATCACCCCAAGACCTCGCGCGTCCACCTCATCGTGCAAGGTAAGAGGGAGGCCCGCGGGGCGCGAAGAAGAGCTGGCTTTGGTAGAGCGGCTGCCGTGCGGTCTCCTTGTCCTGTTTTCGCCCCGTTTTACCCGTGATCCCATCTCGTCCATCCTCATCCCGGCCGTCCCGCTCCCCCTTTCCCAGGCGCTCTGACCCCCTCTCCATCCCGCTGCCCTAGAAGGTCCAGGGCAATCGCGGGGTCTTTAGGAGAGTCCTGATGGAGCTGGACGACGTCCAGACCTTTACATTTGCGTTTACCTGCCTTTCCTAGAGCAGATGCTGGTAGGGGAAGAGCCATTTCCCCAAATAATCGGTTATACCCGTGTTTTTGGCATTTCTTTGCTGGATTTCGGTCTTTTTTGCTTCGCTGGAGGCAACGCTCGCGATACATTTTGTGCTGGGGGCAACGATGCTGCGAGGGGGACATACGGGGACCGGCACAGTCCTGGTGCCGGCAGCCTGCGGGAGGATTAATGGAAAATTTCTAATCCCTCGCTTGCAGCTCCTTTTATTTTTCCCTCCCGCCGCGCGGCGGCCAGCAGCCTCTTAGCACGACGCGCGGTCCCGAGTATTGGAATTTCATCTCGGGCTAATTTTCCGATGCTGATGGGCGTATCGATCGGGAAACCAGCTGGGTTAAAAAGGCATCGCTCTCGCGCACGGAGCCGGCTCGAGCTAATTCGCCGTCGATAGGCCCGGCCCGCGCGGTATTGGCAGCCTAATGAATGGGAGAGGGAAGGAACGGGGCTTTTTCCTTCCCTTCCCTGCCCTTCTCTTTCCTCCCGGAGCAATCAGGAGTTTGGAAGTTGGCCGTGCCGGGTGATTTATCGCGGCTCCGCGTGGGATTCCCGGGGGAAGGAGCTCGCTGGAGGCTACCCAGGTCGAGGATGCTCCCCCCAGGGAGCAAATCCCTTAAAAATAGCAAGGAACGGGGCCTGTTTCTAGCTAGATTGATTACATTGGTGGCCGAGATCCCAAAATAGGTGGGTGGAAGGCACCTCTGGAGCTAATTTAGCCCCCGTCCCTGCGCCGAGGCAGCGCCGGCGCCTGCAAACACGTGTGAAACCCTCTGACGAGGCAGATTCCCCGGCCTCCCCGGGCCATCTCTGCTCCGGGTATAATTAGAAAACGTACAGCGAATATCTAACTTAAACCTGCTTTGTTGCAAACGCGGTGGAGTTTTTCCCAGGCTGGCCCCAGCGGAGGGAAGGGACCATTGATCAACGTCCCCTTTGCGGCAGCCTCTCTCCGCCTGCGAGGTTGTTAACTTTGGGCACCCGGTGCTTTTGGCTCCCGTTTCCACCCTCTTGTATTATTAGGGTCCTACCTCTTTGCCCCCTGCATCGTCCCCCTTCTCCCCATTCCCCGCGGGGCATTTGGGCTCTTTTAAGGCCCGTGAGCGCGGCCCTTTCCCCTGTTTCTGGGCTTGGGAAGGGAGGGGGTGGCATCCAGGAGGCCGGTGGCTGCAAAGCTCTATTTGTCTCGATAAGAAGCTGTCCCCGAGGCGCCGGCGAAGCGCTGCCCCTGCCTTGTAAGATGCATTAAGAGAAGTTGCCCTTATCTCAGCGCGGGGAATGGACTCGGCGAGGGAGGCTCGGTGCCTGCCGGAGTTTAATCTCACTTAGACACACGCATTTGCATGATAGGAAATGGTGGAATTTGAGCGCCTCGAAAGAAAAGAAGAAAAAGGGAAGGGGAAAAAAAAAAAAAAAACAGGCGGCGGGGGGATATTAGCGCTTGGCTGTTTCTTTATCGGTGTCCGTGGCCCCGTCTGGCTCTCGCCGCTGTCACTGCAGCAGCTCGTCACCTCCCTCCTTTTGCTTGGTGCAAATGAGTTTTCCCTCGGCCGCGCGGGCCCCGGCTAATCTGCAAACCCCGGGCCCCGTTTGATGGCTAATTACCCGGGGGCCCGTGCCCGCGAGCGCCCCGACCAGGTGTGCGCGGGGAGATAAAGCGGCCGGCGCGCTCGTCGCTCCCCACGTGCCTCCGTGCTCGCTCCCCGTGCTCCCTGCTCCCCGGGTGCGTTGCGCGTGCCAAGCTCTGCCCGCATCCTCCGGCTCCGACAGGAGCCGTGCGGGGATGGCGGAGAGGAGCCAAGCGCGTCTCGCTCCCCCTGCCCGGCACCGCCGGCCGGCGCCGAGTCGCTTGACCCCCTTGCAGATCGATTTAACATCTGCGCGGCAGAGATAATAATTGTCCCCCACTTGGCGGGGGGGCGGCGATGAGGATTAATTCGTTAGTGTCGGCAGAGGTCTTTGAAGACGGAGAGCGCTCTCGGAGAGCCGAGCGCTGTTATTAATTAGCAATTATGCCACGGGCAGGGGAGAGAGCAGGGGCTCGCCGTCCCCGCCGCGTCGCTCCCGAAAGCCGGGGCGCACGGATGGCGGCGGCGCAGCGGCCGCGGGGCTCTCTGCAGCTCCGGGGGCGCCGCAATGCCGGCCGTGCCGCGCGCGCGCTCGGGCTCGCCGCAGCGCCGCGCTGCTGCAGGGACCGCGCGCGCCGCCGCCGCCGGCATCGCCATGGCAACGCGGAGCATCTTCCCGGCGCCGCGGCGGGGGACCCGGGACGCGCGGGGCGCTACGGGCGGCTCCGGGCCCCTCGGTGCCGGCCGGGGGGGTATATGGGCACAGGGCTCCCCTGTCCTAGCGCGGGCTCCTCTGCAGGGGAAGGATTTAGGGCGCTCCCTGCGCGCCGTTCCAGATCCTTCTGCCGGGCGTTTTATAGCATGTGGCTGTTGCGGAGCGATAAGGGTTTATATTTATATGTCATCTTTCATGGGGAAGGATCCCGGCGCAGGCCACAAATCATCCCGCCGGAGCGGGCGGGCGGCGCGGCGCGTGCCGCGAGCGAGACGGGGCAGAGGAGGGGTCTCGGAGCCCCCCGAGGGCCCCGTGGTGCCGATGCCGCGTGCGCTTTGCTGCTGCCTCCGATGGAGGGAGCCCGAGCTGCTCATCCTGCCCGCCCTCATCCCTCCTGCGAGCGCTCGGGAAGGTTTCATGCCCAACTTGCTGCCCTGAGCTCGTGCCAAGCGGCGGCTTCCCGGTGTGCCGAGTGAGGGATGCGGCCACCACGACCTCCTTGTTTGTCCTTCAAAGGGAGCCCCTGGGCGCCCGAGGAGCCGGGCAGCTCCGCCGCAATCTGCTCGCCGGCCGCTCCTGCCAACGCGGCTCCGGCGGGAGCCGCCTGTTTGGAAAGCCGAGCGGCAGCCGCTCATCTCCCATTCAGTGCTTTTCTCCATCATTTGCTTTATTAAATATTGATCTTTGCCTTTGCATTATTAAACCCAAAGGCCGGGGCATAAATTAGGAGTTGGTGCTTTGATCGGGCTCATCTTTGGGATCGTTAGAGGTGATTTTCTGCATGGCCCCCCGGGGTTAAGTCCGGAATGGGACCGCGGGTCGGCGTGAGCAAGAGCGCAGGTCCATGCCCAGGAGGACTTGCTTGTTGGAGGCCCCTTGGGCCACGTCTCTGCAGTTGTGTTGCCCGTGTGCCACCTGCCAGGTGGCAATGTCACCGTCAGGAAGGGCCAGGCGTCTTTTCCAGGCAGTGGTAGCTCGCAGTCCTGCGCGGATCCTACGTGAGCTGAGTTAGGTCGAGCCTAGACAGTGCCCGTTGCCCAAACATCTCTGTGATGCGGCTGTAGGCAGCAGCGTTTCCTCTCCACGCCAAGCCGTGCCAAGCCAGGGGACAGAAGCGGCCCCAGCCACAGGGACGCGAGCGGCTGGAGCGCGCCGTGCCGACCTGCCCTTCCCTATCACGGAGCCGCACGCGCGGAGCCCGTGCCAAGCGCTGGCACCGGCAGCATCCAGGTGTCTGGGCAGCGCGGCGCCGCCAGTCTGGCGAGCTCCAAGGAAAGCGCCAAGCGAGCGGCCTTTGGGCACCTTATCCGAGCGGGCAGCGCGGCTCCGGGCTCCTGGGAAGAGCGGGAAGCGGTTGTGAACACGGCGCTGGAGATAAAGGGAAAGCCAAGCGCGCGGCTGCCGCTGCCGAGCTCAAGGACAGCCCGGGTAGTGATATTTGTTGCACTCGTTTTGCTTGGGCTCTGCACCAGGAGGTTGTCTTAGCTGCAGCTGCAGTTGCAGTAAGTGGTTTAGCAAAGGGGAAAGGGATGGAAAGGAGTGGGGAAGCAAGAGTAGAGAGGCAGAAATGTGCATGAAAGTGCAGATAAGTGTTATTGATACCCTCTGAATTTCTAGTCTGGGCTTTTCTGGCCCGGTTGGTTGCTCAGCTGAGGACCTAGACGGCTGTGCATGGAAAAACCAGCCCGTTTTCCCCCGGAATGGCACAACCTTTTTCGGGCTGGGGCCAGAGATGTGTCCCGCATGCCCGAGCGCCGCAGCCCGTGACGCTGCGGCGCTTTGGCAAGCGCTTGTCCCCGCTTGCAGAATTAATGCCTCCTTCGTGGCGTTCTTCATCCCTATCTCCTCTTCTCTTTGGCTGAGCCGGGGCGAAAAACTATTTTTCTGCTCCTCCGGCAGCGGGGCTGTGTAATCGATGGGCTCGCCAGGCTCTCGGAGGCGCACGTGAAACCTCGGTGCCCGGTCGCGCTCCGGGTGCGCGCGTCGCTCGCGGGAAGGATGTGGCATCGCCCTGGCCACCCAGGGCTTGCAACGTGCGTATTTCTATCTGCATCTTTCCTCCCCTGGCAAGCGAGCGGGCGTTTTGCTTTGTTTTTCACACTCTTTTTGGCTTTCTCTCCCTCTCCGTGGCTTTCGGGCACTTAAAACACAGCGAGGCCGCGGCGATTACAAGGCTTGGAGAAGCGGCGGCGCTTCCCTGCCAGCGAGTAATTGATTTATTAAAGACATTGCGGCGCGTCCGTGGCTCAGCCCCAGAGTTCCCTCGGAGCTCGCTCGGAAATCCGGGCGGATCCCGCCCGCTTGCGAGCGCCGCGGGCGGCATCAGCTCGTGCTCCCCACGTGCTCCCGCAATTTCCTTCCCGTTTGATGATCCCCGTAAATATCCACGCTCGCCGGCTGCAGTCCGAGGCGTGATCCGATTTAATGGTGTTTAAGAATTCCGACGTGCTTGTTGGCCAAAGGGAAACGTGAGCTCTCGTAGCCGGAGCCGCCGCGAGGAGCCAAGGGAGGGTGACCGGGGGATGGAGACAAATGGGCTAGATAAAAAATAATGGAAAGTAACTTAATTAAAGAAGGCTGAGGTGGGCTAAACGAAGCGATGGCTTTGAATCGGGAAGTCGCACGCATTGGAAATGGGAGAGGAAAGGAAAGGAAAGAAAGGCTGCCCGGTGGTCTCCCGAATGACTAGGCGGGAGGAGGAAGAGCGTGAGCATATCGGGAAGCGCGAGTGCTGCCCAAAAGGGTGGGCACTGGAAGAGAAATGGGCAAGGTAAAGGTTGCTTGGTGGAGAAGAACTTCTCTAAGGTCCTCTTAGCTCCTCCGAGGGACCCGCACTGGGGAGAAACGGTGATGGATGGGCTAGCAAGTCGCTTGCTAAGAGGCACATTCCCGGCGGGAATGCTCGGCATCCCAGCGGATACCAGCAGGCGCGAGCGGACACCTCCCGCCTAGGAGGTAGCGCCGGGAATGGCACCAATTCTTTGCACCGTCGCTGCTCAGTTTTGTGTTTTCTTTTGAGAGCTTTTTGAGGTTAAAACCGTGGGTTTGGGGCCGGTTTCCGTGTTTCTGGAAGCTTCCCTGCCTTCCCGGGCGCGCTCCGTGCGGGAGATTAGTGTCAGCGCGCGAAGGGGAGTTGCAAACACTCCTTTTGTGCTCGAGTCGGGGCGAGGCGGCACAGAGGCACCAGGATAAGAGGCAATATGCAAGAGCACCGCGTGTTTTCCATGGAAGGGAGATTTATTTTTCTCTGTGTGTTTATAAGCCTCTAGATGGATCATAAAAAAAAAAGGCTTGCATGCACAGAGCCGCTCTTCCTGAGATGGCCAAAATGTAATTTAAAGAGCATCCCTTTAACTAATGCCTCACTGCAGAGGCACCTGCCCTATATTCCCTGGAGGTGCTGGCTGCACCTTGGAGTTCACTCGGAGTTGTGTCTGCTGAGGACACTCGAGCTCCCGTGTCCACGCGGGGCTCCCGACGGATCCGCGCGCTCCCCATTCCCGGGGCTCGCGGCCAAGCAGGGAGAGCCCCGGTTGAGGTCAGCGGTGACCTCAACAGGACTTTTCCCACTGAAAAACCCCGTGTTTTCAGTGCAAGTCACGATCACCTCCCGTGGCACGGCCCAGCAGAGCAGGAGAAGGTCGGACGTCCTCCCGCGTCCGTCGGGAGATGGTCCCGGCACCCCCTGAGATCCCGGATGTGTCGGGAGAGAGCGGGAAAGGCAGAAGGAGCAGGAGGGGAGGCCGGGAGAGGCACGTCGGTGTCAAATCCCTCGGTGGCCCTTCCCGATCTCAAGTCGAGTTGTAATATTTTTCCGGACTCTGCTCGCTCCCGCGTTTCGCCCTCGGGAGCGCGCGCCGCCCGGCTTCCCGCGCAGCCCTTAATTAGTTTCTGGATGATGACTCCTCCGCCGAGGATCCTCTCGTCGCGTCCCTGCGATCTCGGGGGGCCGGGGAGGCATCTAATGAAGACGTCCCGCCTTTGGAGGCCATGCCTGCCACGAGCTTTGTCTCGGCGAGCTGTCGCCTTCCAAGGCGGGCGCGCAGGCACCCGGCTCGTCCCCGTGCCGGGGCTTTTCCCGTGGGAGTTGCATAGGGAATTGCCGTGGAAAGCGCTAACCACTCTATGGCACCTGTCTCATTGTGTTGTACTTTTAAAGAGTAATTGCCATTAATTTATTAGTTAGCTATTAAAGTCCTTCTCATTTCTAGGTGTCTTCCTATGGGACTGGCTTGTAAGGGATTGCAGTCGGGCATTGCCCCGAGTCTGGGCCTGCCTTTGGCACCCTTGCTGCTGAGTTAGCACCCGCACCTGTAGCACCCTGTAAGACAAGGAGGTGTCTTCTGGGTGGCAGGTGCAAACGGGAGGCATCGGCATCTCGGGAAGCTGCCAGGCACGTCAGAGATCGCGCGCGCTCCGCTCCCCCTTCCCTGCTTCCGAGGAGCTTTGGAGTCGCTCCCCGTGGTTGCCTTTGATCCGGAGCAGATGTCGCTCCCGTGGGAAGATGGAGGTTCCCGTGTTTTACGAGGGGGAAGCGACACGGTTGTAGCCTGACGGCGCTCGCTCGGCTCTCGTGCAACCTGGAGCGCAACTGGAGCGCGTTCCTGCCTGGACATGGATAGGGAAGCGCCGGTGTCCCTGTGTGCAACTGGCCAATCTATCCTGGCCCAAACCCTTCCCAACATCCCAGCCCCGCTGCCCCATCGCCATAGAACAGGATACTGCGTTTCAATGCAGGCTTGTGCGGGGTGCATATCTTGTGCGGGGTGCACTTATTTATTGAGGTTTATTGAGGTTTTTCTCCCCTGCGTGGTACAAGGCTTATGATATACCTGTTACGTCTGGAGAAAGGCATTTTGAGCAGTTCGTGCGGTTAATTATTCAAACATTTAATTAGCATACAATAACTGTCGTGTTAAATCCTGCCAGCGCACGTTTAATTTAAGGGTTAGCTAAAGACTTCGCTCCCGTCTTCGCTCTCATCCGCTCTCCGGCCTCCCCTCCGCCTCCGCTCCTCCGACGGGGGCCGAAGGAGATGCCTCGAGACCGACAAGTCTCTTCCCAGGGCTTATCTGGAGATAACCCAGGCCCTCCGTCCGTGTCCCAGCCCTGTGCATTGTCCCGGTGTGTTTTCATGGAAGCGAACCCCTTTTGGCGGGGTCTTTGCGCCCTACGTCGTCCCGTCCCGGAGCCCCCGTCGCTCCGGGAACGTCTGATCCGCCCTCGTCCTCCGGAGCTGGGGCGCCCGGAGCCGCGGAAATCCGACTCCCAGCAGCCCTTCCCAACAGAGAGCAATTCATTACCTACCTTGATTTCCACTTAAAACGTACTTTAACTACACTTCCCACTACAAACCCTAAATCACCCTCCCGTTCACCCAAAATCCATCATTTTTTATTTCCTCGCCCGGCGCTGGCGTGACATAATCCCTCGCAGAGCGGCTCGGAGCGCTTTGCGGATCAATAAATTCCCTGCGTGCGCGGCAGAGGCAAGGCGGCCAAGGCCACCGTGGCCGGGCTGGCGCGGGGCGCGAGCCGGGGCTCGGAGCCCCCTTTCCTCCCGCTTTCGCCCTCCTCCTCCATCTCTCCATCTTCCCCCTTTTCCCCCTGTATTTTACACGTGATAAAATGTCAGGGAGCTGCGGCTCGCTTGGTAGAGGTAGCAGCAGGAAAGCCGCTCCTCCTTCACGCACGCTTTGGGAATTAAGCTGCAATTTCATGTTCCCCGCTTTCCGTTGCCTCGCAGTGTCTCCGAAAATCACCGAGATCTCCTCCGACATCTCCATCAACGAGGGCGGCAACGTCAGCCTCACCTGCATAGCCACGGGCAGGCCAGACCCCACCATCACCTGGAGACACATCTCGCCCAAAGGTAAGCCCAGCTTCTTTCCTAGCGCGTCGCCGTCTTCCCAAAGAAAGGTTTTTCCCTTTTTCTCCGTGCTTGCTGCCATCCGGCAGGTTCCTTTCCCCGGGGAACCGTTACCTGCGCGCGAACCAGCTGTTCCCGTTGTCCTCGGGTCTTAGCTGCTATGGAAACTGAGGATGCGCCAGGAGAGGAAGAGCGAGCGCATCAGAACCTCCCCGCGGCGCCGGGGAGCGCGCGGCGGCGGCTCCTACCCCGGTGCGGCCGCGGTGAGGCCTTCTGCTTTGGAAACTCAAAAGAGAGCCACTCTCTTTGAGTGCATTTGGTGTATTTTATGTATTTCGGAGTGCGCGTGTTGGCACTTTTAGGTTAGAGAAGCCGAGCTTCTCTTCGCATCGCACGGCTCCGAGTTATTCCGGTCGCCGTCCCTGAAGCGGGGAGAGCCGCTCCCGCTCGCACGCAGGGTCTGGTCACTCAGGCGTTTCCATAGTTACGGGGCGCTTTCTTTGTTTTATTTTTTGGGGTGACTCGCAGGTTGTCATGGCGATTGCCACGTTGCCGGGCTGTGTTTCCCGCCTCCAAGGGCCAAAGATGGAATTTCGGGCCGTGGAGGAGCAGCGCAGGGCAACGCCGACGCTCCGCGCGTATTTATCCCAGCCATAGAAATGGGATGGGATGGGATCACGTTGCCTCCCGTCCAGCTCCTCGGGCTTCAGGGCCCACCAAGGTCCTTGTCTCCATGAGCTTCTCCCATTGCTCTTGGGTTATTCCTGTAGCGGGATGGATTCCGGTCCGCGCCGCGGGCAACGCGGCGGGTCGGCTCGACGATGCCTCGGCTTGCAAGGAGGCTGATGGGGAAGCCTTCGCGTCGGGAATCCCTCGTTCCTCTTGGGATCGCTCTTGGCGATGAAGGCCGTGTCATACGGATGATGATAGGGAAGGGGAAAGGAGAGGCCAACGGGACGGAGACCTTGCGAGAGGCTCCGGCGCCGTCGGCAGCTCAACCGTCCCCTTGTTTACTGTTGAAATAATTACTGCTTTGCCATAATATTAGCTCTGAGCCGTGACTCCATTACCATTATCGCCGGAATATTACCCATTTATTATCTCCCAGCAACCCTGGAAGATGAACACTAGGCTTCAGAGACCAACTGTTTTACAACAGCCAGGATCTTGGTGTGCATTGTTTAATGAGGTAAACTACATTATAGCCGGCATTAATTTGGCTGCCGGGCGCCGCGCTCCATCATCGCTAACCTGTAAATCCGCCGCCGGGTTCGACGCGCGCGCCGGACGCGCCAGAGGTCCCGGACGCCTCCCCGGTAGCCGGGAATCGGGAAGCTCGCGGGTTTCTTCCCGGCGCCGGGTCCGGAGGAGCGGGATCCGACGGCATCCAGGGCCTCGGGGTTTTGTCGGTTAGGGAAGATCCTCGTCCGCGGCCGGCCGCGTCTCCCGCCCCCGTTCCTCCCGCTATTCCGGAGCACTAGGAGATTATATACTTCTCTGGATGTATGTGTATATAAGTAATGCGTTTGATTGCCCGCGTGGTGCAAATGAACCCGCTGAGCTGATTTGTTTGCACATTTGGCAGTGCCGCCCTTAAAATACGCCTTTTAGTACAAAAATAACCAGACCCCTACCAGCCTCAAATGAGGCGATGTCTTCCTCTTAAGGAAAGGAGAAATAAAACCCTCTGCGCTTCGGCATCTTCCCTAAGCCCAGCTTTGCAATGTCGTGCTCGCCCTCCCGGCCGCAGGCGAGCCACGCGGGTGAGGTGGCCCACGTGAGTGCCGGGTCCCGGTGGTGGCCGGGGATCGGGGCCCCTGGCTTGTGCCGTGGCGTTGGGGAGAGCAAGGGCTGTGCAAAAGTGACGGGATGTGCAAGAGCGAGGGGCTGTGCAAGAGCGAGGGGATGTGCAAGAAGGGCTGTGCAAGTGAGCAGGGCTGTGCAAGCAACAAGGGCTGTGCAAGAAGGGTTGTGCAAGTGAGTGGGGCTGTGCAAGAGAGCAGGGCTGTGCAAGGAGGGCTGTGCAAGCGAGCGGGACTATGCAAGCCAGAAGGGCTGTGCCAGAAGGGCTGTGCAAGTGAGCAGGGCTGTGCAAGTGAGCAGGGCTGTGCAAGCGAGCAGGGCTGTGCAAGCGAGCGCGGTGTGCGCCCGAGCAGCACTCCCGAGTTGCACAAACACGTTCCGCTCCAGCCAGACTTTCCGGCAGCTCCCGGTTCCCGGAGGCCGGTCCGGTCGGGGACGTCACCAGCGTCCTTCGGCCCTGCCCTCCGGGGCCCCCCGGCTTTGCCCGGATTGCTGGCTAATGGGGTGGAGCTAGCACGAGTGCCTCCTATTAATGGGGCAGAATATAAACAGAATGAAGCCTTCATTTCCCGGGCTGTGATTTCATTATTAATATACTTTACAGTTCACAGGTTGTTCATTTGCTGCCGTGTTTTCTCAGCTGGTGTAATCGGCCGCTCCGAGTGAGAACAGTCATAAAATTTCCATTTCCAGTCGAGTGTGCGTCCAATTCGCCGTGAAATGTTCTCTCTGTCGTGAATATTAAGCGCGTGAGGAGTCAGTAGCCGCGGGATTAGGCAGGGCAGGTCGCCAGGCCCCGCTCCCGCCGCCGGGAACGCGCAGGGCGCTCGGAGCTCGCGGGAAGCGGGCGAGGAGCAGAGAGGAGATGGTGGCCAAAGCGGTGGCCAAGGAGGCGAGAATGGCAGAGAAAGGTGCAAAATTGCAGAAGGTGGTTTGGGGCTCTCGTGCCGCCCTAGCAAGCGAGCCAGCACAGGGGTCCGTTGCGGGCGGACGCGCTCGGAAGAGCGAGCGGCTCCCGTGGAAATCCCGCGGGTCGCGCGTCCGGCCGCTCCGTTCCCTTCCGCCGCCGCCGTCCTCTGTGCCGGGAAAAGCTGCCTCTTCCCCTCCCGTCCCTTTTGCTGCCGAGTCAGGATAATGATAGTCTTATTCTGATCCCCTGAACTTGCCCGTCTGCCCGGTGAAACGATGGCCATTCCTCTTCCTCCCGGCCTCTGTCTCGCAGCCTCTTTTGTTTTCCTCCTCCTGCAGTATAATTTAGAGCCGCAGCAGCGCCGGAGCCCGTGGCTTCTTCCCCTCCTGCCGCTCTTATTTACAGCGGCTTTTCCTCCCCTGCTATTGCCTTTTCCAGCCCCGGCACGTGCCCGGATCCCGTTTCCCCTCGCCCTCGGCCATGGCCGGCGCATCCGTCTCGCCTCCCATATATTTCCCCGGCTCCTCTCAATAAGCGGCGCTATCGCCAGCGACGCTCCCGGAATGGAGACGTCAGCGCCATAAAGCACGAGGGGACAGCGCAAGGCCACTGGGCTGGAAAATAGCGTGTCTGGAAAAATAAAGACGGGATAAAGATGATGGAGAGGCGCGAGCGGCCCTCGCCCCGTGGCGGCGCGCAGGCTCCCCGGGACACGGCATGCGGACGCACAGGGGAGACCTGGAGCGTTTCCCGCTGCCGTGGATGCATTTGGGCCGCTCCGGCTGCTCGTTTCCCCTCTGGCACCGCGGCACTCCCCGGGGCACCGCATTGCCGCCCTCCGGAGAGCTGCGCGCCCGGAGCGAGGGGCCAAATTCCATCAAATGCCCAAGGGAAAAACTCGTGTCGGGTTTGACTTACGGCGCGGCGCGCGCTTGCACGGGAGCAGCAGCAGCGTCTGCCACC